>CM046804.1:8467425-8599925 GCA_025617405.1 Perca schrenkii
CGGGAGAAGACCTTCGCATCACTAACGAGTGCCGCGCTGCTGCTGAAGGAGCTGGCAGTCGACGTGCGCTGTGGGGAGAGGGAGCGCATCGAGGAGGAGCTGAAGGATGGATGGAGGAGCCAAGAGAGGAGAAAGAAGGCAGCGTTTTTGTCACCAGCTGATCTCAGGGCCCTCCTTCAGGAGGGAGACTAAAGGGAATCTACCAGTAAGATGGATAAAAAGCTTGTTTCGACTAAACCAGTGGTAAGGTTATAACGGACCTATAGGAATACCATAAGTGCCATTAACATATATATAAATAACATATTGTTGTCACATCATAAGGTAATGTGTTAGAGAGTCCAGAAGGAGGATATGCTGGAGTACATGAGTGGTATACACTCACCCGGACCTTTTTTACATGTTAGTGTAATATTGGTCACACTTGCACTGTGTGTGCTTTTTCCCACAGAGAGGGTAGGTCACACCTCTCTGCCCCAATACCACCGGGGACCTGGTGCAGCCACAGTTCACCTGCTGCGTCAGGTTGATGAGATGGAAGTTCAGTTCCGTGTTATATACAATGTTTTTTGTTTTCTCTTTTTCCTGACACATGTTACAGGCACTGCTTTGTTAATGATTAGATTATTTTTGACATCCAAGTGTAAACAGGTAGGGAGCAATATTGTAAGAGTACGAAGTCCATGGCTGAGTTGAATTTTATAACTTATAATATAAGGGGAATTAATAATCCGATCAAAAGGAAAAAGATTTTAGGACAATTAAATAGGTTTCACTGCTCTGTTGCTTTAATTCAGGAAACACACCTGTCTGAGACTGAGCACTTGAAGCTAAAGAGAGAGTGGGTGGATCAGGTCTATAGTGCATCAAATGGGAGGAAAAAGAAGAGAGGGGTTGCTATACTATTTAATAAATCAGTGTACTACAACAATGAGAAAATCTTTCAAGACGATGAAGGCCGGTATGTTATGGTGATAGGCACAATTGGGGGAATAAAGATAACCATACTTAATGTGTATGCCCCAAATGAAGATTGCCCACACTTTATCAAAAAAGTTGCAACTCTACTAGCAGATAAAAGTGAGGGTATTATACTAGTGGGGGGCGATCTAAACTGCACTCTGGATTCAAAATTGGACAGGTTACCTGCAATAAGAAAATCTCAATCTAAAATGTCTAAGGGGCTATTAGATATGATGAAGGAACTAGGCCTTGTAGATGTTTGGCGACAGCTCCACCCAAATGAGAGAGACTTCACTTTTATGTCTCAAGTGCATGGGAGTTATTCGAGGATAGACCTCTTTTGCATATAAAAAACTGAACTATATAGAATTAAAGAAAGTACAATTGAGCCAGTCGCTATCTCAGACCATGGCCCTGTGACCATGAAAATTAATTTAGGGGTAGACAACCACTTTAGACACTGGAGACTTAATGTCTCACTACTAACAGATACGAACATCAGGCAAGAAATACAAGGAGCTCTAACTGAGTATTTTACTATAAATGACGATGGTAGTGTCTCCCCCTCAGTTGTGTGGGATGCCAGTAAGGCCACGATGAGAGGAAAGATTATTTCTATAGGGTCTAGAATAAAGAAACAAAGGCTCGCAAAACAACAAGGATTGGAAACTGAAATAAAAAAATTAACAAGGGAACATAAACAATTTGGACAGGAAGATACTCTTAAAAAGTTAAAGGAAATTAGAAAACAACTGGATGAGGCTCTGACATATAAGGCAGAAGGAGCTCTCAGATATACTAATAGAAAATATTATGAAATGGGGAATAAAGCTAGTAGGTTACTGGCTTTTCAACTCAGAAAAGCCCAATCTAGTCGTGCAGTTCCCAAGATCAGGAACCCTGGAAATAACCAGGTTGAGACCGATCCCACTAAAATATCAGACTCATTTGCTACATATTACAAACAGCTATATAGGGCTGAAGAACTAGAATTTAAGGAAGAGAAAATTACAGAGTTTTTGAGACCCCTTAAAATCAACAAACTATCAAGTGAGGAAGCAGAACTATTAATAAAACCTATCACAGATAGCGAAATTAGAGAAACCATCACCAAGTTAAAAAACAACAAAACGCCCGGAATAGATGGTTTTTCTGGAGAATACTATAAAATCTTTGTGAATGAGCTCACTCCCATATTATGTAAATTATATAATTACGTTCTAACATCAGGAGACCCCCCAAATTCATGGTCAGAAGCCATACTAACAGTCATACATAAGGAGGGGAAGGACCCCATACAATGCACCAGCTATCGCCCAATAAGTTTACTTTGTGTAGATTATAAAATCCTGACTTCTATAATGGCTACTAGAATCCAAAAATATATAAAGAAATTAATTCAACCAGACCAAACAGGATTCATTCTAGGACGTCAAGGAACAAATAACATAAGGAGAACCCTGAACCTGCAGGCAATAGCGGCAAGAGACAAACAAGCATCGATGCTTCTCAGCTTGGACGCAGAGAAGGCATTTGATCGAGTCGACTGGGTATTTCTGAGGCAGACACTGATGGAAATGGGCTTTGGGAAAGAATTTGTGGCTTGGATCAACCTATTGTATAAGGAGCCCAGCTCCAAAGTTAGAGTTAATGGTCACTGTTCTAATTTTTTCAGGATCGAGCGGTGTGAGACAAGGGGATTCGCTATCACCCATCTTATTTGCTCTTAGTGTTGAACCTTTGGCAGAGGCGATACGCCAGAATCTGCAGATTCAAGGGATAGAGGACGAAGGGGGGTCAATCCATAAAATAGCTTTATTCGCAGATGATATTTTACTTTTTGTTAAAAATCCACTTCTTTCCATCCCTGCGCTTATGAAATGCCTGCAGGAATATGGGTCAGTGTCTGGATACAAAATTAATGAAAATAAATCAGAAGCCATGATGATCTCAGGTACTTGGCCTACACAATTAAATAACAAGGTCTCTTTTCGCTGGTCCAAACAAGGATTTAGGTATTTGGGAATTATTATTACACCCAACCCCGTTCAATTGTTTGAGGCAAATTACAACAAATTAATTAAACAAATAAAAAATGATGTGACACGTTGGGAGGTCCTTCCCCTTTCTTTAATTGGTAGAGTAGAAACCGTAAAAATGAACCTATTACCAAGACTTCTTTTTTTGTTTCAATCTCTTCCTGTAAGAGTACCTGCTTCCACTTTAAACATGTTGGACAAATTAATCTCAACATTTATTTGGCAAAAGAAAAGACCGAGGGTAAGATTAAAAACCCTTCATTTACCCAAAGACAAGGGAGGTCTAGGCTTGCCAAACCTTAAAAATTATTATTGGGCTGCACAGATAAATGCAATAGTGGCATGGATCGGAAATGACCGGGAAGCAATATGGACTCAGATAGAGCAAGACTCTGTTAGGGGCATGTCCTTATCAGTATTACCATTTATTGATATAAAGTCTGTCAATAAAATCAAAATAAAGAACGAATGGATAAAACACACTTTAAAAGTCTGGACGACAGTGAAAAAAATGCTCAAGGGACCGGAGACGATCTCAAGGGCCATGTTGATAGTAGGAAATATAGAATTCCCACCTTCCGTGTGGGATAGCGGGTTTAGAAGGTGGGCCGATAAAGGTCTCTGTACAATTAATCAACTTTTTAAAGAAACAGAATTCAAATCATTCCCTCAACTTCAAGAACAATTTGGCCTCCCATCAAATGATTTGTATAGATACCTCCAGATAAGACATTATATCACAAGCCATAAGGAAAGGGAGCTGCTCAGCAAAAACCCAAATGAAATAGAAGAGTACTTTATTAGTGTTCTGGAGAGGCATTTCCCAACAAAAAAACACATATCTAATATATATAAAAGGTTAACGGGTGGCACCACACAAAGCACAAACTACATCAAGGAAAAATGGGAATTAGAATTGAATGTTATAATTGAAGATTCTACATGGCTGGACATATGGATAAGTTGTCATAAGGGAATTAGTAGCCAACTGTGGAAAGAATTTGACTGGAAGGTAAAGATCAGATTTTTTAATACTCCCTTTATCATCTCTTCATTTGTGAAAAACCCCAATGTGGCTTTATGTTGGCGAAAATGTGGAACTATTGGAGACACCACACATATTTTTTGGGACTGTCCATCAATACGAGGATTTTGGGATGATGTTAAAAAGGAAATTGATATTATTTTAGAGATAGATATCACTCCAGAACCAATGTTGTTTTTGCTGGTAGCCATACCTACAGATCTATATAATACAGATCAGCGATATATACTTAGGATTCTTTTATTAGTAGCAAAGAAAATGATTACAGTGAACTGGAGGGATGTAAAATCGCCAACAATAGGTCAATGGGTCCAGAGACTGAAAAATGTATACAGGATGGAGCGAATGACGGCAAGTCTACAGCTGACTATGGACACTTTTGTGCAAAGATGGACTTGTGTTTCAAGGTATTTGAAGGTCTGATGGATGGGATGATATGATACAATACTGTTGGGAAGGGATACCTATCTAAATTCCTCTATTCAAATATATATATATATATATTTTTTTTTTGCTTAGCTATTATTTACAGATATCTACCTCTCTGCCTGTTGTTATTGTTACTGTTACCATTATTATTATTATTGCTATTCTAATTTTATTTAATCTACCTTTTTACTACTTTTTTAAGCACTTAGTTCTATTTTGCTTCATATTTACTTATTTTTTTTTCTTTATTTTTTATTTTTTTTATATTTATTTACTTATTTTGCCTGTCATTTGATTATTACATTTATATTGCTGTCAGGAAACGTTATGTATTATGATTAAAATGTTTAAATAAAAAGTTCAAAAAAAACAAAAAAAAAACGGGCTTATTTCCAGAACTAAGCTTCCGTATATTATCGGGAGCTGGGTAATTAGACAATCTGGCCAAAGATCCTTACTCTGGAGTTTGTGGAGACCAAACTAAAAGAGATTGAATATTGTACCTTCATTCACAAGTTGACAAACACAGCTCTAAATAAATCCAAGTCTGCACGTCAATTTAAAAGGTGATCTATCAGTGTTGTGAAAATGACGTTTGTAAAAGAACTTACTGTTAACTTTTATATTGAACCTCGGTCTCCTGAGGCCTTTACTACGAATCAAGATCAACATGCCCTGGATTTCTTTCAGTTATCCGGCTTCACTAACCCTAACAACCGCGGTCCCGCATAACCTGTGTCACGAAGGTGGTTATCAACTAGTTCAATCAACCCAGGTTTTTCCAATCTAGAGCGCGTTCACATAAAAGGGGCTGTGATCACGCCGTATGTCCAATTGCAAACATGGACAAAACAAGAGCTGCATATTTCACTCAAGAGGAACAGCAAATAATCCTACAAACATATCAGGAATTTAAACATAATACAGGCTCAAAGCAACACAGTAGCTGCTGCCAAAGCAAGGAGGGAAAGCTGGCAGAAAATAGCAGACACTGTAAATACGTAAGTTACATGACTTATTGATATAACTGTCACAGCAGAAAGATCTGACCATAATTACACTTGTGAATTCCATAACGTTTAACTTGTGTTGCTGTTTTATTTTAGTTGCAACCCTGGCAGTGGCAAACGATCGTGGAAGCAAATAAAAATTAAATATAAAAACATAATTCAAACTGGTAAGTAGCAGTAGCAATACTTGCACATATTTTAAGGCCAACAAGTACAAGGCGGAATTGCGGACCAGTCCCTTTTGTAGGATATTGGTATACAAAGGGCCTATAGAACAATGAAATGGCTTGCAGCCAACAGGAAGAAAAATAAGGCAAAGAAGACTGGAGAGGACTTCTCTCCTGCTGAGGAGCTGGCCCTCTACAGCAATCAGGGTCGGCCCCTGATGGAAGGAGTGGAAGGGGGCATCTCTTCTGACCCTGGTGGCAGCAGCTCACAGACCCAGGCATATGTACAGGGTACGTGTCAAGTAATCTACGTGACCATGTTCATTCAACAATTCTTTATGAATATTGTAGGAGTGAAATGTATTACTGTGCTCTTCAGTGACAGGAGATACAGTGGTGTTGCTTTGGTGTTTGTTTCAGGTTGAAGCAGACAATTTGAGGGCCCTATATAAAAGAACCCTGGAGCCCGACATAGAGTACAAGACGCTTTTAATTAAAAAAACAAGGCTGGAGATAGAAAAGCTGGAACATGAGAAGAAGGTAGTACATAACTGAATGTATAAATGACAAAATTTACAGTTACACTGACATTCTTTTTCTGTGTTCCTAGGAAAGGGACAACACAAGGATGTATTTCTTGTACTTTTTTCTACGTTTGTCTTTTAACAAGTTTTTTGTTGTGACTTTGAGTCTTTTGTGGGTGTTTTCACCATTTTGTTCTTTCAGTGTCCTATTTATTGTGTTTTTGAGTGAATAAAAGTGAATAAAACATCCAAATTCAATGAAAGTAGTGAAATGATCATTTATTTCACTTGTGAAGAGCATTGTTCGGTACCATATATGTTGTTTTTTGTTTGAAATGTTGTGGTTGAAAGAAACCCAAATGATGTATGGAAATGACTAGAAAATGGGTCAAATCGACCCAAGGACAACAGAAGGGGTTAAGGGGGAGACACCCCAGTGAATAGGGATAACATATCAACATGAAACCTCCCCAGTTGATAACTAATATTAGGTCAACTATTGTTTTCATTACTAGTTTCCTGTAAATTTGTGTTTAAATGAGCAAATGATGAATTAAGTTGTAAAATATGATTACATTTCCAGGATGGAAATCAGAACATTGGAATAAGACTGAATGAAAATCCTTGTTTCATTTTGTCAACATATTAGAGTCCAACGTTTTTACACTGGGCACTTTGGATATCTCCTTTTTACCACTCCATTAATCAGAACATGGTGGCAACAGCCATTAAAGAAGATCCGTATAGCTCAAATGCTATGGAACCAAAATAGCCCAACTGAATTGTAAAAAAAAAAAATTAAACAAAAAACTGCTGTGTAATAGCCTCTCTCACGGCCCTACCAGTAGGGTAGTCAAGGGTGACTACCCCCAGATGTCTACCGCATCTGGGGGTTGCTGGCTGACAGGTGGGGCTCTCTCCTTTGTTATTGTGGCCACATTGTGGAGAAAGATACAGGCTGTCACAATTTGACAATACCAGTCTGGGGCCACTCGAAGGCCACGCTGGCAGTTGCTTTGATTATGCCAAAGGTCATTTCGATCCTGACCTTTGTTCTGCTGAGTGCCACATTAAAAGCATTCTGTGGCCATGTGTTCGGGTCAGGATAGGGGGTCAGCAGCAAGGGCTGGCAGGCGTACCCTCGGTCGCCTACCAGCAATCCACTGAAGAGCCCTGAAGAGGAAAATTGATATTAGCATTATCAGTATTACAAAATGCAATGTATTGCTTGCAATTACCATACCTTGCTCCAATCTGTCAATCAATCAATCAATCAAATTTATTTATAAAGCACTTTAAAAGCAGCCAACGTTGCACAAGGTGCTGTACAGAAAAATTTTAAATAATTTAAAACATTTACAACATCTACATTTAAAACATAAAACAGTATCACAGTCAAAATAATTACACAAAAATGTCAGCCTCTGCTGGGAAAGGCCAAGGAAAAAAGGTGGGTTTTAAGAAGAGATTTAAAAGTAGACAGTGAAGAAGCCTGTCTAAGAGGCAGGTAGCTCATTCCGTATTTTTGGAGCTGCCACAGCAAAAGCACGATCCCCTTTAAGTTTCCGCTTTGTTTTAGGAACACTCAGGCGCAGTTGATCAGCTGACCTGAGTGAGCGGGTTAGGTTGTAGGGGTGAAGCAAGTCGGACAGGTATGATGGGGCAAGACCATTTAAGGATTTAAATACAAGTAAATTAATTTTAAATTGGATCCTAAAATATACAGGGAGCCAGTGGAGTGAAGCTAAAACGGGGGTAATGTGCTCATATTTAAGATTAAGAGACGCGCCGCAGCATTTTGTACCATCTGAAGATGAGCAACTGAAGCGGCACTGATGCCTACATATAGGGAGTTACAGTAATCCAACCTAGTGGTCACAAAGGCGTGTATTACTGTTTCAAAGTGCTGCCTAGTAAGAATCGGCTTTATTTTGGGTAACTGCCGTAATTGTAAAAAGCCAGCTTTAACCACCGCCCCAATCTGTTTGTCCATCTTAATATCTGAGTCAATTTTAATCCCTAAATTTGTAATGGTTGCCTTGACATATTGAGCCAAGGGACCCAGATTGACAGAAGGGGTCCCAGTGTGTACACCAAAAACCATCACTTCCGTTTTACTTTCATTAAAACTTAAAAAGTTAGAAGCCATCCAGGCCTTTATGTCATCCAGGCCTTTATGTCATCCAGGCGTTCGAGCAGTGGTCTTAGAGAGTTGCTCTTTTTAAGTGGCACATAGTTGTCAGCATAGCAGTGGAATAGAATGCCATGCTTCCTAAGGTTGGAACCAAGAGGGAGCAGATAGAGTGAGAAAAGAAGAGGGCCTAAAACAGAGCCCTGTGGGACCCCACACGAGAGAGGAGCAGAGGAGGACACCGAGTCACCACAGCTGACACAGAAAGTGCAAGCTTCCAAATAGGACCTGAACCAGCTGAGAGCTACATCCTTGATTCCCACCCACTGCTCCAAACGTGAGATCAAGATTTCATGGTCCACCGTGTCAAATGCAGAAGTTAGATCCAGAAGCACCAAAACAACACAGTGACCAGAATCAGTAGCTAAAAATATATCATTAAATACTCTTAAAAGAGCAGTCTCTGTGCTATGCAGAGTTTTAAAACCGGATTGGAGGACTTCCAGAATGTTGTGTTCTTTCAAAAAGGCCATTAGTTGACTGTAAACCAGTTTTTCCAGAATTTTAGATATGAAAGGTAGTTTTGATATAGGCTTGAAATTGGCTAGATCTGCAGGGTCATGTCCAGGTTTTTTAATTAAAGGTTGGACTACTGCATGTTTAAAATTTCCAGGGACCACAACTGAGGAAAGGCTACTATTGACAACTGCAAGAATAGATGGACATATAGTAGGGAAAACATCCTTAAAAAGTCGAGGAGGGACAATGTCACTTGGAGAACCTGAAGGTTTCATGTGGCCAACAATCTTCCCAAAGACAGCAGAACAGACAACAGAAATGGAGTAATCATAAGTAGAAGGTGTCATTTTTGACCTAATAGAAGTGACCTTCTCAGTAAAAAAAATGAAGAAATTGTTCACACACAGCATGAGAGGTGTAAACACAGGCAATTTGCTGTACATTAAGAACAGAGTTAATTGTTTTGAACAACATACGAGGGTTGTTGGGGTTAGACAGAATAATTTCAGACAGATATTTCCTTTTAGCTTCTTTTAAAATTGTCTGATAATGACGCCAGCAATCTCGTACTATTTGAAATGACACATGCAGTTTGTCCTTCCATTTGCGCTCAGCTTTACGGCAGTCACGTCTTATAGCACAAACTGTGTCATTTAGCCAGGGCTCCGCTTTTGCCTTAAGCTGCCTACTCTTCAATGGAGCTACTCTGTCTATAACCAATTGAGAAGTGGAGTTAAGCCATAAACTGAGCTCTTCTGGATCATCACAAATAGAGTCTGGTATGGCACTATTCTGACTGAAGAGAACTGAGCAACAGTGGAAGGGTTAATTATCCGACAGCGCCTAGCAGCAGCGCAAGGTTTAAATGTATTAAAAGCAATTACAGACTATAATTACAGACAAATAATACAGGCATGTGGTCAGAGAACACTGCATCGCAGATCTCTAAGTTAATAACAGGCAAACCAAAGGATAGGACAAGATCGAGTGTGTGCCCGTGTTAATGTGTGGGTCCAGACACATATTGCACAAGGTTAAAAGAGTCAATAAGATATAAGAAGTCTTTTGCCATTGGCTTATCAGGACAACACACATGGATATTAAAATCCCCAACAATGAGGACATGGTCATATTTGGGCATGATTTCAGCCAAAAAACCTGCAAAGTCATTTATAAAATCCTTATATTTGGGAGGCCGATAGACCACTGCACACAGCACTTTGTGAGAGCAGCCCAGCTCGAATAAGCTGAGTTCAAAGCTTGTGTGCATGGATTCAAGTGACAGCTGTTTACATTTATAGTCATTCTTGTATACAGTTGCTATTCCTCCTCCTCGACCCGATATCAGAGGGGAGTTAAAATAACAGCAATCATGCGGCAATAATTCAGAGAAAGCACTGGACTCACCAACAGTCATCCACGTCTCTGTCATAAAAAAGAAATCCAATCCACGGGAAGTGAAGAAGTCATTCAGAATAAAAAAAAAAAAAAATCGCTAGCGATCTAGCGTTAACCAGGCCGAACCTTGCAGGAGCCGGCGAGTCTGCGGCGTTGACTGCCCTGGGAACCCGACACAGAGGCCGCAGGTTTAGAAAATTCACCCCACGCCCACGGGGACGAGGAGAGTGGGGGCCGCGAGGCTCTAACACCCCGACCAGACCCACAGTAGGTAGGCCTACCAACCAGGAATCGGCAGGGGCAGGGTCCCACAATCGCCTCAAGGTGGAGGGGCAACAGACCACACAGTATTTGCTCCAGGAAGTCTTGTCGAGGCGGGCCTTCATCCTCACCAGCCGTCCGCTGCGTTTACCCCTACGGCGGTAGTGTTTCAGCCGGGGACGTGGAACTGTGGGCCGGCACAGGTAGGATGGGATCCCTGATAGAAGCGGCGGCAGATTTTTATATCCATGTGGCACAGTGCAGACTCCCTGAAGATCCGGGAGTCATGGACAGACCCAGGCCACTTTGCCTCAATGCTGGTAACCAAACATTGATGGTCACAAGTCATCTGCAAAAGCATCTTGTGTTAAAAGTCCATCCACAAAACAGCATTAACGTGAGGGAAACATCAATGTGAATTAGAAGGACTCCTCCTTTACCAGTATAACCAAACATGCGTAGCCTGTTCTTTATGCTTTACCTGAACGTTGATGCTGTGGTATGATTAATGAAATTGCCTTCATTCTCCACCAGCGATGTGGAAATGGGGATATGGGTGCAGTCGATGGCACCAATTACCCTCGGGAAGCCTAAGGAGTATGATTAATTTCATATGCAACGGTGAACGTCATGGGGCCTAGATTATTTATAGATGAAGTTTCATAAAAGCCCTTTTGTATTGAATGCATTTAAGTGTGCTGTTAAAGCACGCACCACCTTGCGGATTGCGCGGCAAACGGTGTTCTTGCTCAGGTTCTACGCATCGCCCACACTGTACATGAATGTACCCGCTGCGAAATAGCGCAGCGCTAAGCATACAGTCTGTGGGACTGTGAGCACACGGCTTCGTTGTGTTTCATTGGCAACATGCGGCTCAAGAAGCTGACAAAGATACGCAATTCCCTCCGCTGAGAACCTATATCTTTCATAAAGATATTCATCAGGGAATGACAAAGGGTTTTGTCGGTCTCTAAATGTTCTGGCTCTTCTGAGCGCACCTCTCACTATCCGCCTCTCACTATGGCGATTGAACCCGATAACAACTAATCCACCTTCGTGGTACAGAAAACCCTGAGTTGAACCTGAAGTTAGCTCGTTAATGCCAAATCCTGCATCGTAGTACAGGCCTCTGGGCAAAAGTCCTGCGTTTGTTTAACATCCACCCCCCCAGTCGCCTCCTTAGGTTAAAATCTCAGCCTTATAGCTTATACTCAGCCAGGTCTCACGGCAGGTCGTTATATAGTTACGTTATTTTAATCTATTAAGTCGTGGACAGGTTACGTAAATGCCTTTTTTTCGTGTGCCGATTACGAAATTGAAAGCAATGCATTTTAATGGGAATCATATTTCGTTATCCCACAACGCTGACGGTAGAGAGTATTAATGACAAGGCGAAAGTCCGCGTAGGGAGGTTGGTCGGGGTGGTGGATGGGTCAGAAAACACAGGACTTACACCCCGGAGACCGGGGATCGCGTCCTGCGTGTTGCAGTTCCTTTGTCGGTGTGTCCCGCGTGTGACGGTTCCTTTCCCCATCCTTTTTTTTTCCTAATCACAACCGTCCAGTTATTGTGGCGTTTCATTTCCCCGTTGTGGCATTTCATTTCCCTGTTGTTGTGTGCCCCTGCGCCCGTGGATCGCGTCCTGCGAGTGGCGGCCCGTCCCTTTGTTTTGGCCGGTGTGTGGCGCTTCATTTCCCCGTCCCCCAGAGCAGAATCTCGTCCTGCGAGTGGCGGCCCGCGAGTGGCGGCCCGTCTCGTTGTTTTGGCCGGCGTGTGGCGCTTCATTTCCCCGTTGTCGCGTCCCCCAGAGCAGGTTCGAAAAGCGTCACCTGTACACGTTCAAAAGTCGTTGCATATACACGAAAAAAAACGTCAAAATAAGTCGTTGCATATACACGAAAAAAATTTCAAAATCGTAACCTGTACACAAATTTATGAATCAAAATAACGTGACTATTACACGACCTGGCGTGAGACCGGGTTGTTATACTACATCTTACTTGCTGCTTTGCAAGCAGGGACATGATTATTGTAGTTATAAAAAGATCAACTGTATTCATTTTGCTTCTTGTTTTACAGTGTGCAGGGCCTGCTTTCACAAACGCTGCTTTATGGAAAAGAAGTGTCCCAAATGTGCACGGATCCAATCACGGAAAAAACATCAAGATGGATTTGTGAAGTGACACATAAACCACTGATGCATTTCTGCATCATTTATAAATGAGGGAATACAAACTCACGCGTTCAATTGCAAATAATTCATGTTTCCTGTGGATATTGAAGAGTGAATTTTTTTCTTTAAAATTATGCGCAAAAGCCTTTCAAATTGTCTTTTGTCTTTTCCTTGTTTTTTTGTATGCTGTTTGTATGGTGTTTCTTAGACTCACAATGATGGACTGCAGAAACCGGGAGAGGGCAATCAGGTGCCAAATGGAGGTGAATTTTGCCATTGGCGGATAAAACTCAATCAGCCATGTTGGCTGGGAGCCAATGAGAATTGAGTGACTTGCTTGAATTGAGCTAAAAAATGTGGTCAGGTGGACAGTTGGCGACAATGGCGAGGTTCGTGGCTGATTTACCACAGGACTTAATTGTAATAACTTGACAACAATTTAATGTATATTCCTAACAAGTTCAAGAACAATGCTGGTGCATCCTTTGAGGGAAAACATTGGCTGGTAAAAAGCCTGTGTGGCTGGTGGCCAAGAAAGTTAACTTCTAAAAAGAAAAACTGCATTCAAACAATGTTGTCTTCAGCAAGTTTAAAGAGGCAAAGTTCATGTGAATGCTACAGTATGGTGTCTTAATTAGCAGAGCTAAAACTAAACTAAAACTCATCTCCCAATAGATCAGTGTTTGTTGGGCTAAATCACCATTTAGTTTGCTGTGTATAGTGGGCATTGTCAGACACACAAACAGTCAGGTCCTGTGAGATTTAATTTGCCTCTCTGTGAACAATGTTTTGCAGCCCATTAGTGGCTCCTAAAGTCGGTGTACTGAACCCCTCTGGACAGGAAGTTTGTTCACACCTGCATGGGTTAGTCAGATGATGACATCTCAATCAATGAGGTGTCACTGCCAGCAGAGGTGTAAAGACAAACAAGCATCAGCATGAACCCATCAACATGTGATGCAATCATTACTGAACAGGGATGTTTTTCAGTTGATATTGTTTCTTACAACGCAATAATTTAATCAATTGGAATTGTTTTGATTTTTTTTTAAATAAAAAGGGATTCATTTAGCATGTGTAAATGTGCGCACAAATCCTCCCGACTGTGCAGCTCCTCACAGCTCTACAGAGTGTTTTTAACTCACTGGTATTTTGGTTTTAAGGCCCAAACCTTTATTGTTTTTGTTCACTCTCACAGCTCTTATAATAATTCTAATAATTCCATACATTTATATAGCGCTTTATCATAGACACTCACAGCGCTTCGGGGGGGACCACACTCTACCACCACAAATATGCCTTACGATGCCAGACGCTCACCTCTCATCAGAGTCCATTTCAGGACTCTAAAACCCACTGTACCGAAGAGTTTGGTGTAGCTCAGCAGCCAATAGTGAAAAGGTACAACGGCGGACTCAAATGCACGACTCAGAGAGGTATCACAAGTAACAGTCTTTATTGTTCCCAGAACAAAATGCAGGCAGAAGTACAAAAACGGCAGGCAAAAAATCGTAGTCGAGAACCAAAGCAAAAGGTCTAGAAACACTACAAACACTGGGAAAAAAACGCTGGAGAGAGTGACATAAGTTCAACTACAATCTGGCACTGGGAAGTGGGACTAGTGAGTATTTATGAATGGGGACTGGGGAAGCTGAAAACAAACAGGTGAAACACATTAGGGGCGGGGACGTTAATCAAACAGGCGGGAAAGCAAACAACGGGAGGAAGACAAGTGACCTGGGATAAGAGCGACTGATGATTTCAAAATAAAACAGGAAGTGCAAATGAGCAAACAACACACAATAAGTAAGTAAGTAAACTTTATTTATATAGCACCTTTCACAGACAAGAAGGGTCACAAAGTGCTTTAAAGAAGGAACACATAAAAGAAACAACAAATAAAATACAATACAAAGGCATATTGCTAACTAAATGCTTGTCTAAAAAGATGTGTCTTTAGGTGTTTCCTAAAAGTTTCAACAGAGTCCAAGGCTCTCAGGGCTAAAGGGAGAGAGTTCCAGAGCCTTGGAGCCACCACAGAAAATGCATGATCACCTCTTGTTTTAAAACGTGTTCTGGGAACAGTTAAAAGGTCTTGACTTGAAGACCTCAGAGAGCGACCAGAAGTGTGTGCGTGCAATAGATCCTGGATGTAAGAGGGAGCTTGGCCGTGTAAGGCTCTATAAGTAATGGTTAAAATTTTAAAATGCACTCTAAAACCAATTGGAAGCCAGTGAAGAGCCTTAAGCACAGGAGTAATGTGCGATCTCCTGTTGGTATTAGACAGAAGTCTTGCTGCTGCATTCTGTACAACTTGCAATTTGTCCATGGAGGATTTGTTTAAACAAGTGTACAGAACATTACAATAATCCAATTGAGAGGAAATAAAAGCATAAACAAGCATCTCCATCTCTTTCTTAGAAACCAAAGATCTAATCTTAGCAATGTTCCTGAGATGGAAAAAACAGGAACGAACCACAGATTTCACATAAAACACATGGATTTATCAAAAGATTGTTCTTTTTCAAGTTAGGCTGAACAACAGCATGCTTAAAACATCTAGGGACCTTGCCCAGCTGAAGAGATAAGTTTAAAATTGAAACCAAACATGGTCCAAGTAGATGTATAGATTTTAAAAGCAAAGATGTGGGTAGAATATCACCAGGGCTGTGGGAAGGTTTCATTGATCCCACTAGCTTAGTGATATCATTCAGGGAAATGGGACAGAAGGAGTCCAGTATTGAAAGTCTCTGATGTGTAATTATATGGGGGTTTACTGAAGTTACAATGCCTGCCCTGACAGCTCTAACTTTATCCACAAAATGAGACAAAAAGTGGTTGCAGTCGACATTTGAAAACACAGGGACAATACATTCAGCAGGGGAAACAATGTTGTTAATAGTCTCGAACAAGGCTTTAGGGGCAGTCAAAGAACCCCAGCTTCAGGAGTCTTTACAGGCAGATAACAGATTAGTAAAATAAGAGACTCTAGCATTCTTGATCATTTCATTCAGGTCTACTAAGAGCTCTTTAAGGTGCAGGTAATGGACTATGAGCTGAGTTGCTTTCCACAAACGCTCAGTTCTCCGACAGACACGCCTCAAGCTGCGAATGGCGTCATTCATCCACGGTGATGTATTAACAGAAGGACTTTCCCTAATTTTAAGAGGCGCCACTTTGTTCAACAGCAGGGTGCACTGATCATTAAACGCTTGTGCACACACGTCCACGTCATTCGAAATAAGAACCGAGCTTGAGTCAAATGCGGCTAAAAATTTCTCAACAGTAAGCTGATTAATCAAACGTGAACAGGACCTTCGTTTAGCAGGCAAACATTATCAATGTTTAAACCATGAGAGAAAACAAGATTGAGCGTATCTTACTGTGCGTAGGACCAGAGACATGCTAAGTAAAATTTAAAAATTCAGTGATATTTACAAATTCAAGAGCATTTTTAGAACTATCATCATCCACATGAATATTAAAATCGCCAACAATGATCACTCTGTCCAGCTTAATGATGGATGATAAGAAATCAGAAAAATCAGTTAGAAAAGAGGCCACTGGCTCAGGAGGCCGGTAAACTAAAATACAATAAAATGTATATGAACAACCAACTTTAGCAATCTGCAGTTCAAAAGAAGAATACGTGCCAGCAGTCATTGACTGGCAGATAAAATGTTTTTTAAAAACCACCGCAAGACCTCCACCACGGCCCGTTAGTCTTGGGGTGCTGATAAAAGAACAATCCACAGGATAGAGCTCATTCAAGTGATAGTATTCGGTATTCATGTGTCCGTGAGCAACATGAAGTCAATGCCTTTGGAAGTAAATAAATCACTGAGAAAAAGAGACTTGTTTGCAATTAAACCCATCCTGAGCGGTACAGGAGTACCTGAAGCAGAGAGAGAGGCTCGCGGCAGCGACCTCAGGTGCACGGAACACACACCGCGACCTGTGGTAGGTTTTCTCCAGCGCACCTCAGGGAAGACAGAGCGAAGACATGAAGGTCTGGAGTCGCAGTCAAAGAACCCCAGCTTCAGAAGTCTTTTCAGATGCACCTGCCTCCCTGCCCATTTTCCTCGCTTTCTCCGCCATTTTTTCACGGGTCATATTAGGTCCTCTTCCTGACGCAAACAGACAACAGTTGCAGACGGACATACGAACGGGGCTGCAAACTCACCTGTACCACTCCAGGTAAATCCGTCTCCGCACTCCCACATGGAGGATCGGATCAGGAAATAAAAGCAGGAACATGACAGTACCCCCCCCCCAGGGCCGAACACCGGACGGCCCAGGAACCTCAGGATGGAGCCAATAGAATCCTGTATGAGACTGGGATCCAGGATGCTACTGGCCGAGACCCAGGACCTCTCCTCCGGACTGTATCCCTCCCAGTCCACCAAGAACTGATGTCCACGGCCCCGTTTCCGAACTCCCAAGAGATGCCGGACAGTATACATGGGACCCCCGTCAATGAGGCGAGGAGGTGGAGGAGGAGGCGAGGCCGGCACCAAAACACTCTCCTTGACGGGCTTGACCTTGCTCACGTAGAACGTGGGGTGAACCCTCATGGACCTGGGAAGCTTCAACGTAACAGCCACAGGATTAATAACTTTGGACACCGGGAAAGGACCCACAAAACGAGGAGCCAACTTACGGCACTCAGTGCGCAGTGGTAAGTCCTTGGTAGCCAGCCACACCCTCTGACCCACACAATAACGAGGAGCAGCGGACCTCCACCGGTCGGCCTGCCTCTTGTACACCTCCCTGCTCCTCATGAGAATCTGACGAGCCCTCGTCCACGTTCTCCGACAACGTCGGACCGAAGCCACAGCAGAAGGGACCCCGACCTCCTTCTCCAGTGCAGGAAACAAGGGGGGTTGGTAACCATAGGCACATTCAAATGGTGAGATACCAGTGGAAGAGCAGGGCAGGGTGTTATGTGCATATTCCACCCACAGCAGATACTTGGACCATGTGGCTGGGTTACGGGAGACCAGACAGCGAAGACCCGTCTCCATCTCCTGGTTGAGTCTCTCTGTCTGTCCATTGGATTGAGGATGATATCCAGACGACAAGCTGACGGAGGTCCCGATCAGTGTACAGAACGCCTTCCAGAACTGCGAAACAAACTGGGGGCCCTGATCCAATACTACATCAGCAGGCAATCCATGAAGTCTGAAAACGTGAGAGAGCATAACCTCCGCCGTCTCTTTGGTGGAGGGTAATTTCGGCAAAGGAATAAAATGAACCATCTTGGTAAATCTGTCTACTACTGTAAGAACGGCAGTGTTACCGTCAGAAGGGGGTAGGCCAGGGAGATATCCGACCATCGTCGCTTGGGAACTGGCAGAGGCTGAAGAAGACCCAAGGAGGCTTGGCGAGAAGTCTTGTTCTGAGCACAGACTGGACAGGCCGCGACATAATCCATAACCTCAGTCTTCATGGATGGCCACCAGAAGCGCTGCCTAACCACAAACATGGTCCTCTTGGATCCAGGCAAGCAGAGATGTATGGGCCCAATGAATGACCTGGGAACGAAGCTCAGGAGGGACAAACAAATGGTTTGGAGGACACCCCGCAGGAACAGTTAACCCCTCCAATGCCACTTTAACCATCACCTCCACCTCCCAAGTAACAGCCCCCATGATACAGGTGTCAGGCAAAATGTTAGCAGGAGCTAAGGGCGATGGGTCAGGGTCAAACAGGCGAGACAGAGCATCAGGTTTGACATTTTTAGAGCCAGTACGATATGACGATATTTATAAAAAATAAAGCCCACCTCACCTGACGTGCGTTCAGTCACTTAGGTTCTTGTGGTCAGTCCATACCAAAAAAGGCAGCTCCGCCCCCTCCAACCAGTGGCGCCACTCCTCCAGGGCAATTTTAACGGCCAACAGCTCCCTGTTTCAAACGTCGTAATTCCTCTCAGGCCCGGACAGCTTGCGGGAAAGAAATGCACAGGGATGGAGCCTCCCATCCTCCGAGGAACGTCGGGATAGGACAGCACCAACACCCACGTCCGAGGCGTCCACCTCCACCACGAACTGGCGATGTGGATCCGGCAGAACGAGCACAGGAGCAGTGGAGAAACTCCTCTTCAGGCGAGCAAACGACAGTTCAGCAGACGGTGACCACTGGAAAGGCGCCTTGACAGACGTGAGATCATGGAGAGGGGCAGCAACAGTGCTAAAGCTCCTGATAAACTTCCGGTAAAAGTTAGCGAAACCAAGAAACCGCTGTAACTGCTTGCGGTTGGTAGGAGTGGACCACTCAGCCAAGGGCGTAAATCCCAGGGGGTCGGGGGGTGTCACGACCCCCCCCATCTAAGGGTTGTCCCCCCCTAGAAATATCATTAAAACAATGCTGAGTATTGTAAATAACATAATGATGTACACTTAAATATCTGTGTAAGCAGTAAAACAATACAAACCCCAAAAAGTGCTTTTTAAGTTTAGAAACATTTTGAGTCCCCCCTCCCTTCCCTCAGAGTGGTTTGGTCCACTGCATGTTTTAGGATCTGCACTACACTCACGGTGACAGTCACATCGGTAGTAGTGACAGGAATGTAGTAAGTAGACGGTTCAAAGCTGTCTTATTCACATTAAACATCAGATTAAGTTTTTCTTTTCTCATATAGAAATGATTCTGAGTAATTAATGAATTAGTCATGACAAAAAAGTTTGCTATTTTAGTAGCAAACCTAGCTTGTTGGATAGATATTCACCCACTACAACTAACGTTACCACGGTGATAAGCCTTACGTTATGTGTGTGAACTTATATTAGGGTTAATTTTGGAGATCTACAGTTGTTTTTTGCTCAATATGAAATTAAGTGGCTGATCAGTTAAGTATATATCCTCTGTCCCAGACATAACCTAATATTTATGTGGAGGACACAAGATCTTTTTTATTGAATCACGAGAAACACTGAAAAGAAGGATAATGGTACAGTCTCCTAATACTAATGATAGTATTAAGGCTTTCCTCAGTGGACGCATGTCTTCTACGAGTATAATTGTGGCTGTATTAGCTATTTGTGTCCCCTTCAAAAATTGCTCTTCAGAAATTTTATGTTTATTGTCCCCCCCTACTGTTAGATCAGATTTACGCCCTTGCACTCAGCCACCGCCTTCACCTTCTCCAAGTCCATGCAGAACTCCCCCTCGGATACCACAAAACCAAAACCAGCCTTAACATAAAGCTGATTGTCCAACAACCGCTGCAGCACCCACTGCACATGCTGATTGTGTGTCTGCAGGTCAGGGGAGAAGATGAAGATGTCATCCAAATAGACGAACACAAAAATGTTCAAAATCTTCTCTTAGAACGTCGTTCAAGGCAAAAAGGCATCACCAAATACTCATAGTGACCGGTAGGAGTATTGAATGCCGTCTTCCACTCGTCACCACTTCGGATCCTGACTAAGTGGTAGGCGTTGCGGAGATCGAGCTTAGTGAAGATCTTGGCCCCCTGCAGGAGTTCGAAGGCAGTGGCAATCAGGGGCAGGGGGTAGCGGTTTTTAACAGTAACGTCATTGAGCCCTCTGTAATCAATACAGGGTCGCAGGGATTTGTCCTTCTTGCCCACAAAGAAAAATCCAGCCCCAGCTGGAGAAGAAGGATGGATGAGTCCCGCCTTCAGTGACCCCCCGACATACTCCGTCATGGATGCTATTTCAGGAGGAGACAGAGAAAACAACCTGCCCCTGGGAGGAGAGGCACCAGGCAGAAGGTCGATGGCGCAGTCATAAGGTCTGTGGGGGGGGCAATGACGTGGCGTTAGTCTTGTTGAATACTTCCTTAATGTCCAAATAGCATTCAGGAACGCCGGTGACATCGGGGAAAATCCGATATAGGTTCCTCCTGACAACCGTTGGAGGAAACCTCCTCAATGCGAGTGGCTAAACAAGTCCATTTGCAGTCCTCTCCCCATTTCACAATCCTGCCCGAGAGCCAGTCAATGTGTGGATTGTGAGTAGAGAACCATGGGAACCCGAGAACCACCGGGTGTGCAGGTGAGTCAAACAGGTGGAATGCTAAAGTCTCTGTGTGACCATCCAAAAAGGACACGGTCACTGGAGATGTACATTGAGTGATACTCCATAGTAACTGTCCGTCCAGAGCCGCTGCCTCCAACGGTGTGGAAAGCTGAACAGAGTCCAAAAGAAGTTCTCTGGCGAGATTGGTGTCCATAAGGCTGGTATCAGCACCAGAATCCATCAACACCACCTGCGTAAGAGACACAGAACCATTACTCAAAGTGACCTAAACCTTGGGACGAGAGGGACCACTAGGAATGTTTGTACGGCTCACCAGCGCCCTCTGGATTACTGATGAGCCCCGTCTTTTACTGGGCAGAATGCGATGCGATGACCCAGCTGGGCGCAGTAGAGACAGCGTCCCTCTCTCATGCAACGTTGACACTCCTCAGGAGAAAGGCGAGCCCTACCCAACTGCATGGGCTCCTCAGCTGGCAGCATCCCAGAATACGGCATCGGAGGTCGGGGAGGCACTGGTGTGGCAGAACGAAGAGCTCTGGAAGTAGTCATCCCCAGACGGCGGAGGTCAGACAGAGCAGGTTGGGAGCGCTGAGCAGCTCTGGATGACCATGGCTTCCTCTGTTGGTCGCTCGGAAAACGACCACCCTGAGATTCCTCTCTCTCTCTCTCTCCCTCTCGCTTGTCGATCTTTATGGCTAGTGCTATCAGCGCATCCAGATCAGCCGGTAAGTCCAACGGAGCTAAATGGTCCTTCATTTTAGCCGATAATCCACACAAAAAAGCATCAGATAGGGCACAAGAGTTCCAGCCGCTCTCAGCAGCCAGGGTGCGAAACTCGATGGCGTTATCCAAAACTCTCTGGCTTGCCGTAATCCCACTAAAGCACGGGCAGCCTCCCTACCGAGAGTAATATGCTGAAAGATCTGTGTGAAAGTCTGGTTAAAACCTGTGTAGGAGTCGCAAACAGCAGACCTCTGGCTCCATTCCGCTGCTGCCCAAGACTCGGCTCTTCCAGACAGATGGGCCACCTTGGCTCTATCAGAGGGGTAAGCTGCAGCCTGCAGCTCAAAGTGGAGTTCACACTGTGTAAGGAATGACCTGCAATCTCCGGAATCCCCAGAAAAACCTCTCTGAACGAGCGAGGTGCTGAAACGGCGAAGAGGAGGCCCTAGGCTCAGTCGAATCCCCTCCTAGAGACTGTGAAGCGGCGGGGGCCGCGGATCCTCTCTCAGTCCCAGAGCCAGCTGATGACTCTCTGGTAGAAAGGCGCTGAAACTGTGTGGCAAGCTGAGCAATCTGGTCACTCACTCCGATCACCTGGGTCTCCTGATGATTATCCATCGCCATCAGCTCGTTCCGAAGAATAGCGAGTTGTTCTTCCTGCTGATGCAGACGGTGAGCTCGAGTGCGCAGAGCTGACCGAACCGCCTCAGAGTCGGCTGAGTCCAAGCTGGCCAGATTGTACTGACAAGGTACAACGGCGGACTCAAATGCACGACTCAGAGAGGTATCAGAAGTAACAGTCTTTATTGTTCTCAGAACAAAATGCAGGCAGAGGTACAAAAACGGCAGGCAAAAAATCGTAGTCGAGAACCAAAGCAAAAGGTCTAGAAACACTGGAAAACAAACACTGGGGAAAAACGCTGGAGAGAGTGACATAAGTTCAACTACAATCTGGCACTGGAAAGTTGGACTGTTGAGTATTTATGAATGGGGACTGGGGAAGCTGATAACAAACAGGTTAGGGGCATTAGGGGTGGGGACGGTAATCAAACAGGCGGGAAAGCAAACAACGGGAGGAAGACAAGTGACCTGGGATAAGAGCGACTGATGATTTCAAAATAAAACAGGAAGTGCAAATGAACAAACAACACACAAAAGCAGGAACATGACAAATAGACAGTTAGAGACCACCTGGTGAATAAAGTGGAGGATTTAGCAGGTAAAGAGGGTTTTGGTAGCCTAGAAATCTAGACTCCCCCTAGTGGCAGCAATTTTGGCAGCCAGGGGGGGTCTAGGCACTCTCCGTTGACTTTCAAGCTGCAAAAAACAAATTTTGGTCAGGCCAATCACATTGTGTATAGAGTCGGTGGGCGGGGCTTATGGCTGCTGTTGCTGGGAACAGCGGACTTCTGGAGTTAAGCTTTTCTTTGATAAAAGAACAAAGAACGGCACAGAAATCATTCTTAAAAAAGGAAGATGTGTTCAGAGTTTTGCCGACCGGATACGGCAAAAGTTTAATCTATCAACTAGCTCCGCTACCTTCTTCGTTGCTCTGCTTGGTTGTAGCGCTATCCTATTACGTGCAGAGGGAATTTGAAAGACAACCGTTTATCCCGCCCCTCGGATCGAGCTCCGTCAATTGGTCAAACAAACACAGGACTTTCAGCCAGGAAACCGGGGACCGTGTCCTGTTTGAAAAGAAAAGTAGTGGGGCTTATTTTCTTGCCAACGATACAGTGTTAATTCATATAATCCTCCTATGGGTCTTATTAGAGGGTAGGAATAAAAAAACTATATTGTCATATGGTTTGGAAGACTTGTTGGACCCTATATTATCCTACTGGTTATACTTTTTGCACCCCCGGTACGAATAGCCTCGTACACGTTGCTCGCATGCACCGAAATCATGGTGGACGTTAATCTTCCATGACCGCAAAAACTGGCTCTAAAGTTTATAACAATTGAATTTCTAGCGGAAAATGGATACTACAGTTGCGCTTTCTGTATTCAGTGAAAGCATACAACCCTTAGTTTGTTAGCTAGTACCTATTTTTTGTATACAGTACCATTACCTAGCAACCGAGGCTTGAAGAAACCAAATGGTAAACAGTTTTACAACGTTCCGTAAGAACTGCTAGGTGAGTGGTTAATACGCTTGCCTTTGGTCTAGGAGTTTAGAGTTTGATTCCACTGTGAGGCAATCTTATTTTTTTATTTTGGATTGGATAATTTATTTTTTTTTGCAGGGTAGTAGGGGAAGACTCATGAATATGCCTGCTCTGGTTGGGTTAGTTAGGTTTAGGCAAGAGGAGTGGGATTGGTTATGGTTAGGGTAAGAATGTCAGGGCGATAATATTCCAAAAAGGTGTAATACATGAGTAGTATGGATAACTGTGTGTAACTATATGCCAAGGTACTGTAAATGCACAGGGGTGCAAATAGCATACATTGATATTTGTACCAGACGGGGTATTAATAGAACACATTGCTGTGTGCACCTGCGGGGTACGAATAGCATTCATTTCTAATTGCACCAGGGTACAAATAGCTACACTGCTAATTGTACCAGGGGTGCAAATAGCCTCACCCATTTCTAATTGCACCAGGGTACGAATAGCATACACTTCTAATTGCACCAGGGGTGCAAATAGCATACACTGCTAATTGTACCAGGGGTGCAAATAGCCTCACCCTATTTTTTAGTGCTCAAAAACAAGACTGTGCCAACCAAATTCATTCAGACTGCAATGGAGAGGATATATGATAGGTGGGAAGGCCTGTGGCTTGCTGATTGCTGGGCTACTCTCGCAGGCCGAGAATCAGAATAGTTATAAGTCTGCAGGAAATTAAGCAGCGGGTTAGCCGGTAACCTGCTTGACTACAGGGAGGTGATAGAGGGCCCACGGAAGAACTGGAGGTCTGGGAGCAGAGGTTGGAAGATGCAGAGGAGACTGGAACAGGCTCAGGAGAGTCAGGTTCGTAAGCAGAGCTTAATTCACTTAATGAATGACACTTCTTGTGCAAACTCTGGCACCGGCTCACAAATGGAAGTGAGGTGTTCAGGAAGCACTGTGCAGGTGGATGTATGGCCATTGGGACAGGTGTGAGGGTATCTGGTTGCATGTCTGGAAAAAAATCCAAAAGTTCTTTGTGTAAAGTCTTACTTAGTCTTTTTGGTGTCTAAACTTAACTGCTGTCTCCTCATGATGGTCACCTTTTGTCATCTATACTTAATTGTAATGGCTGCTGTCAAGACCGTCAACTCACGGTGACCAGTTCCCAACTCAACTGTCACATGACCAGTTGGCGTTTAGCAGTCGGTGGCCACCATATTTACGATAGATGCCATACAAATTGCATTCATGAGAATGCTTTTCATCAGATTACACACCTGGTTCCTCTTAAAATTGGAAGAGAGAGTGTAATCTGTTGTGTCCCCAAACGTAAGAGAAGCTTACTCTTTTCTAGTTGCAAATTAACCCCGTCTCTTCAACTTCGTGCTTTGTTAAAACTGCAATCTGGGATCTCCAGGGTGCTGGAATTTTCCCTTTCATTGGAAAAATTTGGATTGTCTGTGTCTTTGTTTATTACTGTATGGCGAAAGAATACAATCAGCAGAGAAGGCAGAGAGGTACCTCTGGTTTCCAAATGGGGTCTCAAAGACAACACATGGGGCAATTACTAGGAAGAGTTTGAAGACTTAAGGGTTCGGTAAGCTTGAAACAAACTGAATCATCTGACTTCTCGCCCAACTGTCTAAAGATAAATGCACTAAATTTCATGTGTTCAGCTGGGTCGACACCTGGAAGGTGGGGGGGTAACAGGAAGAATGACAGAAAGGCAGATCACCGGAGGATTGAGAAGTCAATTATTATTGAAAGGTTTGTAGAAGAACAGAGAAAAGGTGTAGAAAATTATGTTGTGATGTGTAAAGCAAGGAAGGAAGGACATCAGTGTCCAACAGAGACTGAGAGGGAGAAAGGGAGGGGTGGTGACAACAGTAAAAAGAGATAAACCAGTTGTATGAAAGAGTTTGAAGCAGAGAGCTGAGGCCTCTCTCTTCCTCCCACTGATGATGGAGACACAGGACAGAGCAGAGCTCTGCTTTCCACAACTCTTCAACACCTCCTGCAGGAAGCCGACACCTCCTTGGTTTGAAGTGATGCTCATTCACATTTTGCTTTCCTCCATCTCTCTGCTCACTGTAGCTCTCAACCTGCTCGTCATCATCTCAGTCTCCCACTTCAGGCAAAGATTATTGTCTCAACAATTGAAGTTTTAGATATATGAACACTCTGTGTCAGTTTCAGGGTCCTGGTATTGTGCATGCTGGCATGCTTGTCATACTGTCATTGATTAGTGGGATACTTGAGGGAGCTATTTATAATGTTATTAGTACTGTAACACCTGTTCTTCTCCTACTATGATAATCAAAATGCCTGCTCACAATAAGGCCTGTTGACATGGCGGATCAGAAAAAAGAAACTCATGAAGTGTTTTTGGAATGATTGTTAAAACATTTGTTTGTCATTTAGATATGACGAGTTATGCTTTTCTCCTTTCCCTCCAGGCAGCTCCACACACCCACCAACGTCCTCCTCCTCTCTCTGGCTGTCTCAGACCTTCTAGTGGGCCTTGTGCTAATGCCGGGAGAAATCCTCCGAAAAACATCCTGCTGGTTTCTTGGTGACCTTGTGTGTTCTCTGTATAATTATTTAGACCTAATCATTATGTCTTCCTCAGTAGGTGACATGGTGCTAATATCAGTTGACCGTTATGTGGCTATTTGTGAGCCTCTGCATTACACCACTAGAATCACCATGAATAGAGTTAAATTCTGTGTTTTTCTATTTTGGCTATGTTGTGTTTCCTACAGCATTTTCTTTACAAAAGTTGACCTGACTCAACCAGACAGGTATATTCCTTGTTACGGAGAATGTATGTTGGTCGTTGGCTATATTGCAGGGATTGTGGACCTTGTTTTGATCTTTATTGTTCCAGTTACTGTCATCATAGCTCTGTATCTGAGAGTATTTGCCGTGGCTGTGTCTCAGGCTCGTGCCATGCGCTCTCACATTACAGCTGTCACACTCCAGCATTCAGTGACTCCAAAGGCCAAGAAATCAGAGCTGAAAGCAGCCAGGAATCTTGGTGTTCTTGTAGTTGTGTTTCTAATATGTGCCAGCCCATATTACTTCTTTTCATATGCATCCTTTGTGGTCCCAATGTTTTATTTTTTAAACTCTTGTCTAAACCCTGTGATGTATGCCTTGTTTTACCCCTGGTTTAGAAAAGCAGTTAAACTCATTGTTACTCTTCAGATACTGCAGCCTGGCTCCTGTGAGACCACCATGCTGTAGAGAGGCTGTGGAGGGACTGAGATCAGACTTGGAATGAATGTGTTCCTGCTGTTCAGTGAGTAAATTATTAAATACAGAAAGTGAAGATAGGATTTTCAGTCTTGTTGAACAACAATTGAAAGGCCTGTGCTTCAGCTTTTGCTTTTTGTGTATTTTTCTCTCTGATGCTGCTGCATTTTAGGAGTCATAAGCACCATATACTGTTTCTAGGTAATCATCCAGTTTAATGCAAGCTTTATATTCACACATGTATGACACCCCCCCCCATTTAAGGAAACATTTTAACCCAATAGAACAAAAGAGCTACTAAAGCTTTGTATTTATGTCACTATGTGATTTGCGGCCATTTTGTTGAAAACACAAATCACAGGCCTGCTGGGCTCCTGTTTCACAGAGAAACAGCCACACTTTCATGTATTTGTATGCTTCCACTATAGAAAAATATCAACTGTTGTGTTTCACATTAAACTGTCCACACAAAAACATCATGTTCTCTTTTAGCTAAGGGACAAAAGTTATTTTAATCATTTCAGTTTACTGCCATTCATAGAAAAATATCAACTGTTGTGTTTCAAATTAAACTGTCCACACAAAAACATCATGTTCTTTGTCAGCTAAGGGACAAAAGTTATTTTAATCATTTCAGTTTAGTGCCATTCATATTTCTTCCCCTGTATAACTTCTTTCTATGATACAAATTAAAAGCAGTATGGAGTCCTTTTGGCAAGAAGTTCAACAACAGGTAATTTGAAAAGAGAGAATTATCTATCGTTCATCAGATAACTGCAGTTACATTTCCAGAGAAACATGTAATCATAGGACAGAGAGAGTTTCACAAACTATGTAAAGTGTGATGTGTTGAAATTTGAAATCAATTTTATTAGAAAAAAGATCAGATTTAATGTCATTCATTCAATGTTTACATAGCATCCTTTTTTTGTGAGGTGGCATGAAATATGATAATAAAAAAAAGACATATTTATAATGTAACTCCTTGTCTTTTTATAGATTTTTTCAGAAAAACCAGACCTGCCAACCTTGAAAAACTTTTTTGAGTAGCAACTTACTGATTTATTGTTGAAGTTCTGGTTCATGAACACGGCGGCACGCAGGCGGAATAAATGTGCCATTAAAAGTCAAATCTGTATACATTTTAAACCCTAGAAAATAATTATATTCAAGTAGGCTTCTTGAATCAAATAAAGCATTTTATTAAAATTATCGGTCATATTTAATACAATTAATTGGATCATAATATAATCCAATAAAATAAAATATATTACACTGCATAATAAGCATACTTTTGGTACTTTAAGTATATTTTGATAATACTTTTGTACTATTACATAGGGAAGATGTTGAATGCAGGACTTGTAACTGACAGGTAATTGGTAACTCTACAACACTGTTTTTTCTACTTTTACTGCAATACATAATCTTATTAAATCTTCCACCTCTGCAAATCACCAACAACAGTCGTGCATGAATACCTGCAGCTGTGTTTAACACTGAAAACACACAGCTCAGTTCAGCATTTCCTTGCAGCTCTGCTACAGTAGCAGATAACCTTTAATGTTACCTGCCAGTCACATCGTCTCTAAACAGTCCGCTCACAGTGAAATCCTGCATGGATCGACAGATGTTAAGAGTCTGGCGGCTGCTCGCTCTGTTTGTTACGCACACCGGGCAGATTAATGCGCTCACAGAGCCAATCTTTCCAGATGTTACCACTCGGTGTTTGGCTAGCTAATAAGCCGTAAGTCTGTTAGCTTGAGCTTTGTCTGAAGGCGCCGAACGGTCAGCCTGAAAAGCATGAAAAGATAATGAAGAAGTATTTGATTGGCAGCGTGACATGGGCTTCTCTGATGCCTATGAGATAATATAACCCATAGGCATGTGATGGGTTAGGATTCAGATGATATGATCGAGTATTCCTTGCCTGGACACTAGACCGAACAAATGATGCTCATCCTTCCAGCCATCATTATAAAGTACAAGCAACATAACTTATTAGTGTGTGTGTGTGTATGTACAGTACCAGTCAAAAGTTGGGACATGCTTTCCCATTACTTGCACAATCCGAGTCAATACAAAAACTGCTCAAGGGTAACTATGTCAGTTTACTTTCAACTGAAGTAAATAAGGCACTACAATTGTTAAAATTCCTGCTGATTGAAGTTCGAGGAAGAGGCTTGTGGGGACTGATTTATTTCTCAATTTACTAATATGAAGCATTTTTATGGAGTTCCTTGTTTGGATGTGGTAGAATTGTCCAGTTCGTCTCTTTGGTTCTCTGTAGGGAAGTTAAGAGTGCCGGGGCATTGGGGAAGGATCCGGTAGGAGTTGCTGTGGAATGAGGGGGGAAAATGAGTGTTGGAAATGGAGTAGGTTAGGTAAAGGAACCTCCAGGTGCTGCTGTTGAGGTGTTAATAGAGTAAAGCACTTTTAAAGAGAAACTGCCTTTTATGGCAAGCACATTCCTAAACCAGGGGCTGCATCTGTGTTGACATGTTACTCCTAATTTCCACTGGTTGCGGAATGGCTCCGCTGCGGAACGGCTCCGTGCTCTGCCGTCCGTCAACACCAACCATGGTCCGGATTTGTTGCGGAACAGCTGCGGCCATGACTGACGTCATCAGCCAGACTGACTGGCTGAAGTTACGAGGACACACGAGATCCTGCGAATTCAGGTAGAATAGAACCCACAAAACCAACAACAGTTTGTTTCCATCCAGAGGAGTAGAGGGGAAACAACTCTGTGCTGTGTTTTCAAGGTGTAGTGCAGGGAAATATGATCCGCCGTGAGCACGGGTGTATTTTATTTTAGAAAATTAACCGGATGTTTTATTTTATTTCTGTGCTCAACTTCCTGTCCCGCACTATCTGAATTGTGCTGAATTGCTGCGGAGCTCTCCGGCGTCCAGCAAAAATATAAGCTCTGTGTATCAGCTCCGGAGGGCTGCGGACCCCCAGAGCTGGGACGCAGTTGGCACGCAGCCATTCCGCAGGCAGTGGAAATAAACACATTGACTTAACTTAAACCTGTTGACTCCGCCGCCGTTCCAGAGCTGTTCCGCAGCCATTCCCGCTTCCGCTGGAAATTGCCAGTTACTCCAGCTGACAGTTGAGGTCATGTAACATGATCTGTGAAGTTTCAGATACAGCAGTAGGAAGGCTTATTAGACACTTTCCAGCAGCTAACTCACTGTAAAATGATCACAGTGTCAATCAAATGGCACAAGAATTGCTGGGTAAAAAGTTTTAAATAATCACATTCACTTTACAGCGTAGTTCATCAGGAATGGGCACAATTATTTGCCAACAAAGTGCTACTTAGTATTAACCTGTTGGCCTCAGATGGTTTGTGACACAGAACCATCTGAGAAGCCGTCATTCGACACTGTTTGGAAAAGGGCTGGGGTGACTTGGAGTTGAATCGACTCAAGTTACCGTTTTAATGATTTGCGCTTTTGACAAAAAATAAATTACTTGAGACTTGACTTGGATTTGTAAGTTAATGACTCGAGACAACTTCAATTGAGGCATTATGACTCAGATGACATGCATGTATTAATAAGTTTGGATGTTAGCTGTTAAATAGCCTAAAAAATAAAATGATTTAATGTTGTCGCATTTCTGTCTGACTATCTAAGTATACTATGCAGCACCAGGAGCCCAAACTGTGAATCATGATTGGATGACTCCAAAAGCCCCCAGGTATGTGATGGTCATAATTGGATGACTGATAACTCATATCTATGGCAACATGCTTGGCTGGACTGAGTTAAGAAAAATAATTTTGAGACCCAGAACAGCCCGACACAATCAGCCAGACACAACCTGTCCTTGCACTCCCCTTCAAATGTGCATACTTTCCAGCCCCTAATACTGCCACTTAGCTGTGTGGTAAGTGAGATAGTATGATAGTGTACTCACTGTGTCAAAAATAGTGGTTCACCGATATAATATTGGCCGATATGGTCATTTTTACACATTGGTATCTTGAGTTTGTGTGAGAATTTAGATCTAAACGCTTAACAGCGTCTACACTGCCGAAATCCTATAAGAAGAAGAAGAAGAAGAAGAAGATGTGAGTGTGGGGGCAGGGGTGTTTGTTTTTGCACGAGCGCATACATTTACACGTCACATAATGTGCTGAAGCAGGTGCTGGAGGCGGCAACAAAGTAAAAAAGTCAGTTTGACTTTGCCTTTGGTGAGGGAGCAGCGATGTCGTCTGTCTGGTCGTTCTTCACAGTGTCTCTAGAGGATCCTCGCTATGCTGTATGCAATGTTTGTGAGGGCCGGGTGATGCAAGGGGGAGTTCAGGTCAAATCATTCAATACAACCAATTTGATCACCCACTTAAAAAACAAGCATCCCGAAGCCTACAAAGAATATGACATGGCATTGACCATGGCAATAACAAATATGATTGCTGTTGATGACCAACCATTTTCAGTAGTGGAAGATGAAGGATTCGCAACAACGGGCGCAGGGGCACACAACAACGGGGAAATAAAACGCCACAACGGGGAAATAAAACGCCACAATAACGGACGGTTATGGTTAGGAAAAAAGAAGAACGGGGAAAGGAACTGTCACACGCATGACACGCCGACAAAGGAACTGCGGGACACCGCCGACAACCGCCACACGCGGGACACACCGACAAAGGAACTGTGGGACACCGCCGACAAAGGAACTGCCACACGTGGGACGCAATCCCCGGTCTTCCGGGTGAAAGTCCTGTGTTTTCTGACCCATCCACCACCCCAACCAACCTTCTTGCGCGGCCTTTCGCCTTATCAATACTACTCGCTACCGTCAGCGTTCTGGGATCACGAAATATGCTTCCCATTAAAATGCATTGCTTTCAATTTCGTAATCGCCACAAAAAAAAACGTCACTTACGTGTCCTGTCCATGACTTAATAGATTAAATAACGTAACTATATAACGAACTGCCATGAGACCTGGCTGTTATACCTATAGTAAGGGGTGGGCGAAATATATCGTCTACGATAATATTGTCATTGTTGTGTTAACATAACCAGACCGGACGCTCCGTGGACTGTTGTCGGCAGCTAGCAGGCCGAGCTAGCTACCGGCAGGATCGAGACAAGAACTCCGGCAAGACCAGAGGAGGACTGCATTTTTTGTGCAGAATGAATGGAGTACCGACCGCAGGATCGTTGCCCAGCACTGCTCACCTAACCTGGAAGCCCTGTTGGTAATATACAGGCCATTTTATTTACCACGAAAACAGCACACTGTCATCTACACAGCCCCCGATGCCAACGTTAGCACAAGTTTGGCCCACTGCTAACCATAGGGAACAAACTGCAGCGCGATCACTTGGAGGGGATACAGGGAACTTAAACAAGGCGTCCTTAAAGTCTGTACTCCCCAGCTTTTTCCAGCATGTAGATTGTGCTACTAGAGGGAAGAACACACTAGACTATGTATACTCTAACATCAAGAAAGCATACAGAACTGCTCCTCTCCCTCACCTGGGCCAGTCAGATCACATCCAACTACTCCTGATCCCAGCATACATCAGTCAGATCACATCCAACTACTCCTGGTCCCAGCATACATCAGATCACATCCAACTACTCCCTGATCCCAGCATGCATCAGTCAGCTCACATCCAACTACTCCTGATCCCAGCATACATCAGTCATATCACATCCAACTACTCCTGATCCCAGCATGCATCAGTCAGATCACATCCAACTAATCCTGATCTACAGTACAGAGCCCTTTGTTTATTGTTATGATTTCATCTTGCTTGTATGCTGCACAATTTACATTACAGCAGAGGTGTACAACTGAATGTTTACTCAGATTTCAATGGTACTATGCTCCTTTTTTTTCCTATCAATTGGCTACTACATTGAAATGACTAGGCGTACATACAACTGGGACTTCAGAGTTTTGGCCTCATAAGAAAAGAAGATAATTGAATGAACAGTTATTTTATTTCATTTGGTGCCATGAATACACATGTTGAATAATAGTTTCCTGATGGTTTGCCAGAGATGTACATTTATACACTTCTCTATATTTCTTTTAGCTACATTGTTACCTGAGTGAGCCCACCATCCCCAGAAACGTGAGCCCGCTGCAGTACTGGCAAACAGGGGCGGTGTGTTCATTAGGGCGATATGGGCGACACACTGCCAAACGGGAAAAGGAAGGGATTTTTTTTCTAACCAATAATATAATAAACGATTTTGCGGTAATACTATTACATCTTCAATTTTGATGCCATATGCCAGCACAAGGTCGAGGGTGTGGTTAAAACAGTGCATGGCCTCATGCACACTCTGACTGAAACCAATTGAATCTAGTAGTGAGTTGAAAGCAGTACTAAGGCTATTGCTGTCAACGTCCACATGGATATTAAAATCACCTACAATAAGTACTTTGTCTGATTTAAGGACTACACATGATAAAAACTCTGAGAATTCCGATAAAAATTCAGAATATGGACCTGGTGCTCGGTAGACAACAACAAATATAATTGGCTATACTTTTTTCCATGTTGGATGTTGAAGATTAAGAACAAGGCTTTCAAAAGTGTTATAATTTAGTTTAGGTTAAGGATTAATTAACAGGCTTGAATCAAATATGGCCGCAACTCCCTCTCCTCAGCCTGCTTCAGCAGTTTCACAGAACAAGTTGAAGTTGTCGACATAGAGAATGCTCAGGGAAGTGCAGAGTGGTTCCAGCCAGGTGTGGAGCCAGAACAGTCTGGACCATCTCTCAGCACCCTTCCTGTAGGTAGGTAGAGGCCCAGAGATGACGATCCATTTTCCTGTGCCCATCAGGGTGGTGACGAGAGTGGTGAAGTCTCTCCGGAGTGCTGTCGGCCGTCCCTCTCTGATGTTGTTTGTGCCCACATGCACGATGATGTTGTCGACCTTGGCGTGGCGGGCGAGGATGCTTGGAAGTTTGTGCTGTCACGGACCATGGCACCAGGGAAGCAGTAGACCTTGGAGGGACCGCTAGGTGAAGGGGGAATGTAGAGGTCCCTGACCATGGAACTTCCGATGACCAGCGTGGAAAGTTGTTGAGTCCGAGGCCTCCTCCAGACCAGGGACGATGCGGTTCTCACTGGCGTCCCGGTCTCTGTGTCTCTCTGTCTGCTCCGTTCTGTCTGCTCCATTGTGCCGTTGTGTCTCTGTGGGCATGCATTGGGCGCCGATCGCCGGTGATTGATTCTGCGCAGACCTGGCTCATCTAACGAGCCTAATGTTTTGCAGCCCATTAGTGGCTCCTAAAGGCGGTGTGCTGAACCCCTCTGGACAGGAAGTTTGTTCACACCTGCATGGGTTAGTCAGATGATGACATCTCGACCAATGACGTGTGAAGACAAACAAGCATCAGCATGAACCCATCGACATGTGATGCAATCATTACTGAACAGGACTGTTTTTTCAGTTGATATTCTGTCTGAGAATGCAATAATTAAATGAATCAGAATTTTTTAGATTTTAAAAAAAAGGGGATACCATTAGCATGTGTAATGTGAGAGGGGTCGCTGCCAGTCACAAATCCACAGAGAATTATCTCCCGACTGTGCAGCTCCTCTCAGCTCTATAGCGTGTTTTTAAACAAAGGCCCAAACCTTTTGTCAACTCTCACAGCTCTCCTAATAATAATAATAATAATAATTCCATACATTTATGTGGTGCTTTATCTTCCACCACCAATATGCCTTAAGATGCCAGACGCTCACCTCTCATCAGAGTCCATTTCAGGACTCTAAAACCCACTGTACCAAAGAGTTTGGTGTAGCTTAGCACCAAATAGACAGTTAGAGACCACCTGGTGAATAAAGTGGAGGATTTTCGCAGGTAAAGAGGGTTGTAGTGCTACCGGAGTACACCAAAATGTACAGAAGGGGCCAATTGAGCAAAGCATTAAATAATGAAACACAGTATAAGAGCGCCAAATTCTGTGTAAGGGTCAAACAAACACAGGACTTTCAGCCAGGAGACCGGGGACCATGTCCTGTTTGAAAACAAAAGTAGGGGGGAGTATTATTTCTTGCCAACAATAGGGCGTTAATTCATATAATGCTCCTATGTTGTATTAGAGGGTAGGAATGAAAAAACTATATTGTCATATGGTTTGGAAGACTTGTCGGACCCTTTACAATCCTACTGGTTCTATTTCTGCATATTTTGGTCCGGCAGGGGGGGTGGGGAAGACCCAATGGTGTTCTTTTTTGTGCTTAACAACAAGACTGCGCTAGCAAAATTCAATCAAGCTGCATTGGCGATGACAGAGGGGAGGTGGGAAGGCCTGAGGCTTGCTGACTGTTTGGGCTATACTGGCAGGCCGAAAATCAGTCAAAATCAATCAATCAAAAAATAGTCGGCAGGGTATCAAGAAGAGGACTAGCGGGCAACCTGCTTGACTCCAGAGAGGTGCTAGAGGGCCCATGGAAGCACTGGAGGTCTGGGAGCAAAGGCTGGAAGATACAGAGGAGACTGGAACAGGCTAAAGATAGACAGGTTCTGGAGCAGAGCTTTCACTTGAAGAATGCCCACTTATTAGACAAATTCTGGATGTGGATGGGAGACCGATGGGAAAGTGTGAGGGCATCTGGTGGCAAGTCTGGAAAGTTCCTTAGAAGTGCATGGGCCTGGGGGTAGTGGCATGAAAAGAGGGCATGACTAAGACAGAAAAAAGTAGTTCAAAGGCTGTTCTCATAAACAATACTTAGATATAGCTACGAAAAGTAAACTACTGTAATTCGTATGTATTCCAGGTATTTATTACCGTAAGGGCCAGTACCTCCCTTGTTATCCGCCTTCACAATGTCAAAAGTCAGTTTCATTAGAGCGAGAGGAGAGTTAACCTGAGAGAGTGTGTCTGCCCTCCAGCGCACGCAAAGCAAGACAGTCACGGCCACATTGTGTTGTGCACGTTTTGTTTCTCGCTCACATATGCCTGTACAACTCTCGATTGTTGAAATTATATAATTTGCTCATGAGCGTGTTTTATCGCGCTCGGGAGATATGACATAAACTTACACCATAAAAGACAACGCATGGGGCTATTACTAGGAAGCTGTTGAAGACTTAAGGGTTCGGTAAGCTTGAAACAAACTGAATCCCTGACCTGCTGCCCAATTGTCTAAGGATTAAAGTGCTTATACCTGCTCCAGGCCACGCTGTTGCATGTGTTCAGCTGGGTCGAGATCTGAAAGTACGGAATCTGGGGGTGACAGGATATTGAAAGAAAGGCAGAACACTGTAGGATTGAAAAGAAACAATGATTATGGAAAGACTTGTGGACTAACAGAGAAAGTGGAGAAGATGACGTGATGTGTAGTGCAAGAAAAGTCCTTAGTGTCCAAAAGAGACTGAGAGAGAGAGAAAGGGAGGGGTGGAGACAAGGGTAGAAAGAGATAAATCAGTTGTACGACAGAGTTTGAAGCAGAGAGCTGAGGCCTCTCTCATCCTCCCACTGATGATGGAGACACAGGACGGAGCAGAGCTCTGCTTTCCACAACTCTTCAACACCTCCTGCAGGAAGCCGACACCTCCTTGGTTTGAAGTGATGCTCATTCACATTTTGCTCTACTCCATCTCTCTGCTCACTGTAGCTCTCAACCTGCTCGTCATCATCTCAGTCTCCCACTTCAGGCAAAGATTATTGTCTCAATAACTGAAATTTTAGATATATGAACCCTTTGTGTCAGTTTCAGGGTCCTGGTATTGTGCATGCTGGCTTGATGTCTCACTGTCATGGCTTAGTGGGATACTTGAAGGAGCCATTTATGATGTTATTAGTAATGTAACACCTTTTCTTCTCATACTGTGATAATCAAACTGACTGCTCAGAATAAGGCCTGTTTCTATGACAGATCAGAGAAAAACTCATGAGTGTTTTTGGAATGATTGTTTCCATTGTTTCAGAAAGAACTAACATCAAATGTTTTGTCATTTAGATATGAGGACTTGTTGGTTTAATGGTGCTTTTCTCTTTCCGTCCAGGCAGCTCCACACACCCACCAACATCCTCCTCCTCTCTCTGGCTGTCTCAGACCTTCTAGTGGGCGTCGTGGTGATGCCGGGAGAAATCCTCCGAAAAACATCCTGCTGGCTTCTTGGTGACTTTATGTGTTTTCTTTATAAGTATCTTTCAAGCATCATTACCGCCTCCTCAATAGGTGACATAGTGCTCATATCATTTGACCGTTACGTTGCTATTTGTGACCCTCTGCATTACACCACCAGAATCACTGTCAACAGAGTTAAATTATGTGTTTGTCTGTGTTGGCTCTATTCTGTTTCCTACAGCTTTCCCTTTGTAAATGATGCCCTGACTCAACCGGGGAGGTATAATTCCTGCTTTGGAGAATGTGTGTTTGTTGTTGACTATTTCTTAGGAGCTGTAGACCTTGTTTTGTCCTTTATTGTTCCAGTTACTGTCATCATAGCTCTGTATCTGAGAGTATTTGCCGTGGCTGTGTCTCAGGCTCGTGCCATGCGCTCTCACATTACAGTTGTCACACTCCAGCATTCAGTGACTCCAAAGGCCAAGAAATCTGAGCTGAAAGCAGCCAGGACTCTTGGTGTTCTTGTAGTTGTGTTCCTACTATGTTTCTGCCCATATTACTCTGTCTCTCTTGCAGGTGACAGCTTGCTCAATGCTTCATCTGCATCATATGTTCTCTTTGTGTTCTATTGTAACTCTAGTCTGAACCCTGCGATCTATGCCTTGTTTTACCCCTGGTTTAGAAAATCAGTTAAACTCATTGTTACTCTTCAGATACTGCAGCCTGGCTCCTCTGAGACCAACATGCTGTAGAGAGGCTGTGGAGGGACTAAGACCAGACTTGGTCTGAGAATTAAAGGAATGAATATGTTCCTGCTGTTCAGTGAGTGAATTATCAAATACAAAAAGTGAAGATATGCTTTCCTGTCTTAAAGTCCAAATTGTGTATGATCGACAATTGAAAGACCTGTGCTTCAGCTTTATCTTGTGTATTTTTCCTCTCTGATGCTGCTGCATTTAAAGACAGTCATAAGCACCGTATGCTGTTTTTCCTAGGGAATCTTTTTTTACTTTGGGATAGGAAACATTTCAGCCCAAAACAAAAAGAGCTACTAAAGCTTTGTCTCTATGTTTGGACAAAGAATCAGGTCTGTGATTTGTGACCATTTTGTTACACACAGAAAGTACAGGCCTGTTGGGCTGCAGTTTCACAGAGAAAAAAGATGCCCCTGAACAGCCACACTTTCATGTGTATGTATGTTTCCAGTATAGAAAAACATAATTTTTCCTTTCAGCTTAGGACAAAAAAGTTCAATAATTTTTTATTGAACTTTAATTTTTTAATTCAGTAATCATTTCAGTTTAGTGCCATTCATATGTGATTCCTGTATAACATCTCATGTCTCTATGACATAATTATTTAAAGCACTATAAAGTCTTTTTAGGCAAGAAGTTAAACAACAGATTATTTGAAAAGACAGGATTATCTACAGTTCATCAAATAATCACTTCTACATTTCCAGGGAAACATGTACAGTGTAATCATAGGACAGAGGAAATTAAAGTTTTATAAACTATGTGGAATCTAATGGGTTGCAATTTAAATCAGATGTGATGTCATTCATTCTATTTAACATAGCATGGTGATTTGTTGTAAAGTAGCATGAAATATGATAATAAATTGGACTCACTCATAATGTAACGTCATGTCTTTTTATTGATTTTTTTTACACTAAGTGATGTGATTTGGACTGGTCAACAAAAATGACAAAAGACAATAATGTTTAAACTCTCTACAAAAAAAAGACATGTAATTTTAGATGAATCTTCTGTAGCAATGAAAACCACCCAGGGACCTCTGCATCATCCAGAGAGACAAAGACACATTTGTTTACCGTGTCTCTAAGGTTTGCAAACCTGCAGGGCATTGATCAGTGTCAGAGACAGAACCAGATACTCTTAATGGCCACTGGGGAGTGGTAAAGGCTATTTTCCAAGTGTGCCAAAATCTCACTAAGTGATAACCGTTTCTGAGGTGTTTAGCTGCATTTAGTCTGTAAAAAACACAGCCCTCTCATTCATGTAAATGGGGCCACTCTGTTAAAGCAGCAGGGCTTCTTTAAAAATAAAAACAAAAAAACAACAGTGGTACAAGCTCTGCTGGCACGTAATGTGACGTCATCCAGAAAGGTCATGTCTGGGGTTAAGGTCAGGAATGGAGGGATTAATTAAAGTCAAAGGGAGAAACTAGGGTTAGGGTTAAGCACAAAGAGATGATGAAAAAGTAGTTTGAATCGCAGAAATGAAATATAGGATCCTCTGATGCCTGCAAGATGAAAGTTTATAAAAATTTTAGGCATGTGAGGGTTTAGTATTAAGATGATATGATCGAGAATGACTTGCCTGGACACTAGACCAAACAAATGATGCTCATCCTTCCAGCTGTGATTATATTTAAAAAACAACACAATGATGTGATGCATAAGTTTGGGCCAATCACTGTTGTCAACAACAACAACAACTTAATAACTTATTATGTGTGTGTATGTAGAGTATCTGTTTGACAAGGACAGATACTTTCACAAACTGAGTCAGGTAATAAACTGGTTATGACATAACAATGTAGTTTCACTTTTCAACAGAAGTAAATAAGGCACTAAAATTATTAATATTCCTGCTGATGATATTCAAGGAAAAGGCTTATTTCTGAATTAATAATATGAAGCATCTTTTTAAAGATGTCATTGTGTGGATGTGGTGGAAGTGGCCTCAATGCAGATGGCTCATTTTTCATTATTATTTTCAAAAAGCACTGCTATTAACTTTATTAACAAGCAACACAGGTGTCACTGAAATAATTTGATATGTTCCCATACTTGAACTTATTACTAGTCCTGAAGAATCCATACTGCAAAGTGCTCAGCAACATGTGTGGCTTTGGCCTAAATGAAACTGAATGATGCCTCCTCATATGACGTAGCTAGGCGTATACCAGGCGACCAATGTCAATGCCCGTTCTAGATGGATTTTGTAAAAAACAAATAGCTGTTTTCTGAACAAGTGTTTGGTTTGTTTTGAAGGACGAAATTACTTTAGATAAAAAGTATGTAATGCAGGACTCGGTCAAGACCAACTACAATATTTGGCGAGACCAATGACCAAGTCCAAAACAAGTCTGAGTCCAATTACCAACAAGCCCAAGACAAGTCGAGACTCTACGGCAATGCAAGGTTTGTGACTGATAAGATGGTGGTAAACGTTCACCCACGTCCCAAGAGCTACAACTTAAGCACGGAAAGATGATGGAATGTCGCATTCAAACCTGCCCAAACGAACCGCAACAAGGGGAAGACCAATCCTAGTGTGATTCAACCAAACTAAATGAGGCTGGTGTTAAAGCCTGAGTCCTTTTTTTGGTCATCCACTTTTCAGTCCACTTGGATGACAGATGCCTCTTAAAACACCCTTATTATAGCAGCCTGTGCCATGCAACAATTATTGTTCAGTGTAGAGCTACATTATCTGCTCACTGAAACTGCCACAGTTATTCAAGAAATGCTCTGCTGACTTGCCAGAAGATGGAGCTGTTGACTTGTATTTTGCAGGATAGAAATGAAGTAAGCAGTTGAGATGACAAGGTGAATAGTGGTGTAGTCAAGTCAACCTTTGTCAAGTCCAATACCAGCACTAGTCAAGACCGATTCCAAATGAGAGACAGAAAAATAGAACCCTCTTCAGACCACTTAGTTACCTCTTCATAATGTATGTGATGCAAAAGACACTGGCACTCATTTATCAACCCAACGTAGAAACCAGCGAAGATATGAGTGCAGAAATCATCTTACAACAGGCTTCACGTGTGATTCGTATCACACCAATCACAGCGTAAGAATGGTCGTACATTGATAAATGCAGCGGCTGGAAACGATCGTCAATTAAATATCACGCCCCAATATATTCTCGGTTTTGGGGCCTCGCCCCTACAATTTACGACATGGCGAGACGTAATCCGGCTGAGGAAGCGGCACTTTTCAGAGGTGGAGATTGAAAACCTGATATCTCAGGTTCATTTGCGTACTTTTTGGCATCCTGAAAACTGGTATTAAAGGCTGTAGAAAGAATGCGGGATAAAAAGAGATCACTGATGCGGTCAACAGTGTTGCCATAGTAAATCTGACTCGAGATGAAGTTTAGCCTATTTAATTCTATAGTCCTAACAGTAATATACAGGCTTCTATTGCAAACTCTTAGGCCTACATGTAGGTGTACCTATATTTAAATAAACACACGGTAGCGGAGTTTATGCAGTGTCTCTTATTTTACTCGTGTTCAGCAACAGCTGAGGGAGAGTGCGTGTCCTCCGCCCCCCGTGCTGGACCACCACCTCGACCCTGTCTCCTGACAGCAGAGGGGCTGGAACAACAAGCCGAAATAACTCGGTCAATGGCAGAAATAAATCATTCACGACAGAGAAATGAAAACCTGAAGAATAAATAAAATTGTTGTGCATCGTCATGTTTCCTGTATTGAATATCATTGCCAAACATAACACTATAGGCTTTCTTTTAAAAGCGAGGAATAATTTCCTGTCTCCTTCGTTGGGGCTGTGCTGGACACTGCTCTCTGGGCATCAGGTCATCTGGCTCCATCTCTACATTTATGGCACCCTGTTTTCCTGTGCGATGTTGTGCAGAACCCCACAGGCTAAAACAATTTGTAGACTTGTTGTAGACTTTTTCTGCCATGTATAGGGTCTCCCCCCTCCCCCCGCTGATGCAAGCCATCTGCCCTTAAACAATCCGATGGAGCGTTCCACCGTGGCACGTGCGCGTACGTGTGCACTGTTGTACCGGTGCGTACTAAAAAGAGCCAGATCTGCCATTGCTGATAAGTGATCAACTGACCGCAAGTCCACACTGACTCGAAAACTTGCGTACACGAGTTCAGACCAGACGTGAGATTTTATTGCAGCCTCGCATGTTCAAATTGATAAATGCCGAGCTTTGTGTAGGAATCGGTGTACGCCCGTCCTACGCCTGTTTTAGGTTGTACGCACGTTTCATAAGTGAGGGCCACTATATCTTATTTTAAGATAATAATTCTGCATTATTTTTTGTAATGATCCAAAAGCAAGTACAGTGCAACAACACCGTAGGATCAAATTAGGCTATAGACAGGTGTCACAAAAAACACAGGTGTCCCTAAAAAAGAAATTTCCTCAGGTATAAAGGTATGTCAAATGTGGCCAACCGCAATCATCCCAGAGTTGAGAAATACAGTACACCCAAAAATAAGTGAAAGAGCAAGACACTCCAATTCACTGAAAAAACACTTCATCAAAGGACCAGTCTATTTAGCAAAATTGTGATAATATGTATGTGGGTACAAGTAAGATACACCACAAGAATGAGCGCGAAATAGTAGCATCAGACATAATGATTGCATAATCTTTAATAAGTGTGAATGGATCAAACTGACACTCCAAAATCCACTATGAAAACTAAAGATCAAGATGAAAGAGTAACATTAACATTGAACTGGCTGGCCTGTTTTGTAGCTAACTTGTAAACATCAAGCTAAAAGAGTTGAAGAAAACAGCAAACACTTATAAGATAGTTAAGTAAAATAGGTCAAACTATGCTAAGCCAAATGAAGCTATGGACTCGTGTGCCGAAAGGGGTTTTAAGCAGGAAGAGGTGTAAAATTATAAATACATGGTCTATAATGATAACCATATGAACTGTTTATTATTTAAATCTTCTAAATTAAAATATCTTTGATTTTGTGTCTCCAATCCCAAAATAAACATAATGCCAGAGTACACAGTGGCATGTTAACCTAGGACACAAACTAATGAGCTGATCATTTCAGACAGTTGTGTTGATGCTCTTAAATATCTAAAACACACAGCAATGGTTTCCAAAGCACAATGGCTGATTATGTACAGTACAGGCCAAAAGTTTGGACACACCTTCTCATTCAATGCGTTTTCTTTATTTGCATGACTATTTACATTGCGGATTCTCACTGAAGGCATCAAAACTATGAATGAACACATATGGAATTATGTACTTAACAAAAAAGTGTGAAATAACTGAAAACATATTTATATTTTAGATTCCTCAAAGTAGCTACCCTTTGCTTTTTTGATAGCGCTGCAAACCCTTGGTGTTCTCTCAATGAGCTTCATGAGGTAGTCACCTGAAATGGTTTTCACTTCACAGGTGTGCCTTGTCAGGGTTAATTAGTGGAATTGTTTCCCTTATATAAGGGTTGGGACCATCAGTTGTGTTGTGCAGAAGTCAGGTTGATACACAGCTGACAGCCTTATTGGACAACTGTTAGAATTCACATTATGGCAAGAACCAATCAGCTAAGTAAAGAGAAAAGAGTGGCCATCATTACTTTAACAAATGAAGGTCAGTCAGTCCGGAAAATTGCGAAAACTTTGAATGTGTCCCCAAGTGCAGTCGCAAAAACCATCAAGCGCTACAACGAAACTGGCTCACATGAGGACCGCCCCAGGAAAGGAAGACCAAGAGTCACCTCTGCTGCTGAGGATAAGTTCATCCGAGTCACCAGCTTCAGAAATCACAAGTTAACAGCAGCTCAGATTAGAGACCAGATGAATGACACACAGAGTTCTAGCAGCAGACACATCTCTAGAACAACTGTTAAGAGGAGACTGCGTCTGGTCCCCCAGAGCAGCATGATCACCGGGAGGGTCTGGTACAGCCTGAACCCCTGCAAACGTTTGAAGGTGATGTGCTTGATTTTGACTGAACGTCCCAATTTAAGCAACCTCTGGAAGGTTGGTCGGCCCATCTCCAGGCTGGCTGTTGCCGACTGGCCAAATGCTTAATATTTATTATTATTATTAATAGTGAAATCGTGCAAGCAACAAAAACCCATCCTATGCGCTATCGGCCTGTAAAGACAATTTATTTGTATATTTTAAAAAAAATCTGACCGGCCCACATTTAAAAAAATGGTCCGGCCCCTCTGGCATTTGCCAGAATTGCCAGATGGCCAATCCGCCCCTGGTCTCTGGTGACAGATGCAAAAGTTACATTTTCTGGTTGTCCACTGACTTCTGGTCGATGACCTATAACCCCTTCCTTGTAGAAACCATTCAACACCTAAAGCTGATTTTTAAAAAGGTGGCCTAAAACAACATAAGTTAACAGTTCAATAACAAAGCCCTTTAGTGGCCGCAGGAATTATGTATCATGTCCATAAGGAGCAAAGGAGGAAGTAGTAGGACTTAATGAAAGAGTGACAAAGTCTACAGACGGAGGAGGTCAGAGTGGATGCATAGATAAACAAAACGTTGGACGTAAAATGGTAGCCCACTATTAGCTAGGTGTTTAACTATGGCCATGTGATAACAACATTATCAAATTGAAATCCAATAGATAATCACAATATTTTGTATGCTTTTACAGTAATTTTTTTCAGAGTGGTGAAGTGAATGTGAAGCTTTGGCAAAAGTTTAATAAGAACTGACCTCAATCAGTTAGGGATAACGTAGTCTCACCTTGCCAGACCATCCACAGCTGCGGAGCGGAGGAGGGTCTGTCTACTCCACATGGCATTCCGGGATGGGAGAAAAACGTGCTCTGGTTTATTGGCATTTCTTTAAACCAATCACAATTGTCATGGGCAGTGCTAAGCTCCGCAGAGAGCGGCTGTAAAGTAGTCGTGCAAGAGAAAACTAAGATTGGACAGACTCAATTTACCATGCAGAGATTTGAGGAGCAGTTAACCCTAGTCCTCAAATTCCAAGTTTCAAATTCCAACACAAAGAAAGTGGAAGGAAACTGACATACATGCATCTGGCGGTATTTCCTGTGGCACCGGAGCAATCCTGAAGAGGAACATTAAGGATATTGACTAGGGATAATGTACAGCCAAGCGAGTCATTATTGCAAGAGGTTTATTTCACAATAATGACATACTCGCTTAACTTTATCCCACTTATTACACAGCTACTTATGAAAGAAATCCCAGCGGCGTGGTCAGAAACACAGCCCAGTTGATTATCAAAGCAACACTGTTTCAAATAAAATGTCAATCAAGTTTATCAAATCACTTGATAATTAATCACTTTATGTTTCTATACACATGCATTTTAACCGATGCATTTTTAAATTCACAATCACATTTTTTCCATTGTTTTTTGTTATTTCCACCCTTGAGGCCACTTATCTTAAATGATAAATGGCAATTTCTTGAATGATGATTGTGAGACGGGAAAAATGATTAAACATGGCTCTATTTTCATCATTTCGCGACTGTTTTCATCAAAATCATTCTATTTTTTTCAATTCAAATGCATTTTTGCTGCTCTGTTTGTTTCACCCACATTTTCATCACCTCTTCACCTTTTTACAATTACAGAAACCAACCTCTTATACCAGGAATGATGGAAAGTAGAGAGGTACATTAACAAACAAACTACTGAGCAAGCACAACGTAATCCAGCTGTGTCTGCATGCCTACATTTGAGAGCATGCAGGGATGGTTTGGTACACACAGAACAAGTGCAAGTAAGGACAGTCATGAACATAATTAAAGTTCTGAGGCCGCGGAAGGAATTGTCAGTTGGTGTCTTCAAAGCTACACATTCTCAGTTCTGGCAGTTAGTATTCCTCACAAATAAACTCCAGCTGAGAGCAGAGTAAACACTAGGACTAACCATAATTGAAGTGACATTCTGTTTAGTAATGCCAGGCTACTTCCCTGTGTGCTCCATTAGCTTTTTCATTTGTCTAACAGACTGTGAACATGATCTGATGAACAGCTGGATATGGGAGTGACCTTTTAACCCTCGTATTATGTTGAAAAAAAATGACATTGATGATGTTACGGGTCAAAATGACCCGTACAGTGTAAATACACTCAAAACAAAAAATTTTTCCTCATCACAAACATTTTTTCCCCCAAAACTGTTTTTACCAATTATTTAGTGAAAATATTTCTGGTATACACTTGCATATTCCATGCATAGTAGCTAGATTTGGCATCCTAGGATGCCCATATTTTGATGCCATACCTGGCAGGCTTGTTGGGCATGTACTGTCAGAAGGGACAGCGCCCCCTGAATGGAACAAGGTGTTCATCTACAGTGACATGGGGACCAGGATTGTACAATACAGGTACAATTTTGACCCATTCATCCCATACATCTCTGATCTCAGCTAGTTTGTCTCTTTCACTCGACCAGCTCTGGTGTTGCGGAACACCCAAGCTTTCGTATGAATTGACTCCAAAGACATTATTGCTAGAAATATTGGCCTTCCACTCTCATCATTCCACAGACTGACAATTGCTTCTCCCTTTGACTTGTAAACTCTAGCTAATACTATTCAATTTTATTTTATTTGTAGTATCAAATCATAACAAGAGTTATCTCGAGACACTTTACAGATCGAGTAGGTCTAGACCACACTCTATAAATTCCAAAACCCCAACAATTACAGTAATTCCCCCAAGAGCAAGCATTATCAGTGGCTGTTGCGACAGTGGCGAGGAAAAACTCCCTTTTAGGAAGAAACCTCGGCAGGCCCAGACTCTTGGTAGGCGGTGTCTGACGGGGCCGGTTGGGGGTGTGATGAACAGTGGCAAATAATAGTCACATTAGAGATAATGGAACAGTGACTTCGAGGTAGTCATGGAAGTTCATGTCATAGCAGGGCACATCATGTCGTACTGAGTAGTGCAGTCTCCAATACCGGATCCTGACTACTCTGTGCGTATGAACATCACAGCAGGGTGTTGCGGGATGTAACATGGCACTGCAGAGCATGGGTGGATGCTGCGGACGCAGCAGGACTAGGATTTCAATGTATGCATGCAAGTCAATCAGATCCAGTGGCTTCCATTTCTTTTGAAATACACACCTCCCCTGCAAGTTGTTCATGTCCACTATGATCCTATCTATTGGTTGGGATATGAAGAGATGAAATGGTGATTGAATATCATCAACTAGTGTGGCAGAAAATCTTGTGGGGCTTGGAGTCATCTTGATGACAGTCTGCCTTGGCGTCAGTGTGGTGATGTTGACCATTTTATGTTAGCATCTTTAGCTGTCCATGTTGAGGATGATTGCTGCCCATTGTTTTCAGCTAATGTATACTACACCAGACTGGTCCCCTGAATCCTCTTCATCATAGGAAAATTCACAATCCGGATCGTCAATAGCATCGCACACACACACACACACACACACACACACACACACACACACACACACACACACACACACACACACACACACCTAAATGGGTGTTGAAAGTCTCCGGGTCAAAATGACCCGCAACATCATCTTTGTATACAAACTCTGAACAGACATTCCACTACACATCAGTGTGTCCAGATTTTATGAACAAGTTCATGACCCTAAATGAGGAAATGTCATACAATTTCATGAAGAAAAAGATAGGTTAACCAGTATTTTGGTCAACACAAAAACGCAAATGGGTCAAATTGACCCTTAACATAATACGAGGGTTAAGGCATGCTAACCAAAGTTGTTACTAAGCATCCTCTCATGTCCCCTTCGGACATTTGTATTTGCAGATTCATTACAGCTTAAAGGACTAGTTCAGTCTTTGGGGAAATACGCTTATTGGCTTTCATTCTGAGAGTGAGATGAGAAGATCAAAATCAATCCAAATCTCTCTTTGTGTTCAGTACAGAGCTGGAGCCAGGATGTGTTAGCTTAGCTTAGCATAAAGACTGGAAGCAAGGGAAAACACCTAACCTGACTTGGTCCAAAGTTCAAAAATACATCTACCAATGCCTCTTGTTAAGTATGTACTACAAAATACATTGTTGGAGAACTGTATAGGAATGGCCATGATATTTAATTTCTAATATTCTCTCTACTTTAATGCCGATGTAAAGCAATTGCTAGTGATGTCCAAATAAAGCTTTGCTAAGCATTTTCATTTTTTTTCTGAGCCCATTCGATGGCACTCTCTGTTCAACAAAGAGTTGAAAGCACATTGAATTGCCATCCCTTGAGCTTTTCTCTGTAAACCAAGAGTGTCATCTAGGTGCATCAACAAATACAATTAATAGTTTATAAAGCTTCATTTGGACATCACTAGTAATTGCGGGACAGCACCATCTCCTGTCAAGTCTGTTCAATTTCTGTAACTAACTAAAACTGTTGTAGGGACCCAGGTTCCATTCAGCCCAAGATTATTTGTTCTGGGAGATGGGTCAATCCTCAGTGGGATGGATAAGCACATAAGAAGCTGGTTCCACACTAGTTTAATGATAGCCAGACAGATTATTTAAAGAGGATGAAAGAATGAAGGGGTGCCATCAATCCAGGAGTAGGCTTGTGAGATAGCTAGGGTGGCGGCATTTCAAAAATTGTCATATAAACGGTTTGCCAGATTGGATGTCTATACTAGAAAATAGGGAAAGTACCTGGACATTCTGGAGGGCTCCTCAGAAGCTTTGTGCTGGGGACTGTATGATCGACAAATGCCTTGATCGCGGTTCTCTATTCCTCTTTTAAAATGAATGCACTGTCGATGTCTTCTATAACAGACGTGATGGCGGAATTTACACATGTCATTTCTCCAGCGGCAGCCACCTTTGTTATAAACAAATTCAACCCAAGCAACCAAACTAAAGCCAGCAGCTTTGCACACAGAGGGATTAACAAAATGTCCTGTTAAATTACAGTAAACTACTGGCAGCTACAGTTGCCAGCTTGAAACTGTTATTCTACAGTGAACCTACTGTGATCTACAACAACAGTTTAGTACTGTAAAAATATTACAGTAGTGTGCTGTATGGAAAATAAACATTACAGTATTATACTGTCAGGTCTTTGGTTGCAATTATACTGTTATTTTACAGTTCCTACAGTATTCTCCATTAACAACTTATTACTGTAAAACTGTAGAATGTGATCTTCACAGTGATATAAACTAATGATTTAAAAGTTTTAAAATGAAACCCCTGAAATAATAATAATAATAATAATAATAATAATAATAATAATAATAATAATAATAATAATAATAAATGAAAATAGCTGTCACAGAAATAGCTCAGACAAGAGATGGCCCAACAAGGGATTTATTAAAGCTGAACATTTTCAGTATCTACAAAATCCATAAAATTACTACTTGGTTGTCAGAATTTTTTCTAACATTACATTCGTTAAACTTTGTATTTTCTTCCCCAGGTCAAAATTGACCAGGTCTGGTTTGACTGTTTGCAAAGCATAGAGTACAAATTATCTGCCAATTCAACTTCATTTAACCTTACTGCTAGTTTTTTGCCTTCCTCCTTCCTCCCTTCACCCAAAGACAACAGTTGGGTTAAAGTCACTGCATCAAATGCATAGCAGCTAAGAAAACTAAGTAAAAGCTAACTAAATTACACACATTCCATTAACAATAACAATTAAACATATCAAACTGGCTCTCAACAATGGTGGGTCCAAAAATGAACCTGCACATCTGAGACAGATGGACTGAACTATACTGGCTAAATAAAGCCCCTCAACTCAAAGTCCATCACATTTTTTAGTCGAGTGGCCACATGGGGATTCACCGTTGTTGCCTTTTTGTGGACCAGCTTCCCCTGGCTGGTCTTTCTTCCCCTCTCAGGGTTAATCCCAAAGAGGCGCCTAAAATGTAATAATAGAAAAAGTATATAAGATATGGTAAGTAAAGACAATTTGCATTTAATATGGAACCCTATCACAGGAATTGAATAAAAAATTAAGATGTCTTTTTATGATAATGACCCCTGTGTCTCATAATTATGAGAGAATGATCTCATTTTGATAAACTATTGAGAAACAAAACATTCATGATTCAAGATTACAACAGATCAGCTGTTGCCATTATTACAGTATCTATTAAACTTTGATTTGAGGGTGGCATCAGGAAACATTGTCATCTTTGGGAAACTTTATCTTTGGCAAAGTTCAACATATAGATACTTTTTGAAGACTGCACTTCAGGCTCCTCAACCATGGTCTCTATTGTCAACTTAAGAAGAGCAGTTAGCTAAGGACACATTGCTCACTGAGAGCAATACAGAGAGAGTGACATGGCCAGTCTGAACAGCCCCATTCCTTAATTAAGATGGGTGCCAAAAGGAAGCAAGCTATGCTTTTAGGTGCAACAACTGTAAAAGTTAATATACCAGCATGGCTTATAATAAATGACAATTCAATATTTCTGAACAGAGCTGGGAAGAGGGGTAACATACTCAAACAATATTTCTGGCAGAAATTTACCTTTGAACAAACTCCACTGTCCTTGCAGCTTCTTCTTGGTATTGCAGGTTGAACACATAGTACGTGGCGAAAACTGCAGCAAGCCCTGTGATGAAGGTTTTTTGGATGCCATCACAGATGACCTGGCTTTCGATGTTGATCATCCAATGTCCCAATGTGACTCTATCACCAGCAACTGATGCAGACAACAGTTATGGAAAATAAATATGGGTATAAGGGCCTTATATGAGGATAAGAAGTTCACAGAAAAAGCCACCCCTTATAGATTGTTTTATTTTTTTAACAGTAATGTTTTGTGCGACTTGATGTGTTTGTGTGGCATTAAAGCTATTTTTTGTTGTTTAACTGGTGTTTAAGGTCAATACACACACACACACACACACACATTGAACTGTAGTGCTAAGAGGAAAGCTGGACAGAAATGTGTTTGATGTATTCATTGCAATGTCTGTGTATTTTGCAGAATAACACACTAAAGACAGAACATAAAAAGTTACACAGAGTCTTTGTTCAAGTGTGCAACACCTATCCACACATTTTCTACTGTATTTTTATCAAGTATCATAAATTATATTATTGCAAATCATTAGTTTCCACAACTTGAGATAGCAAAAAGAATGATGAGAGAACTACATCCATGACAGACCACGATAAGACTTAAGTTTAGGAGACAGATACAGAAAGAGAAATTAGACAGATGGAGACGCAGACAAAGACAGACTCACTTTGTTCTATACTCCATGTCATGCTTTTATGACACTTACCCAGTAGAATCAGTCGTGGGACTGGTTGGGAGGGTCAGTGTGCGTTCAACATTGACTGCTGTGGCAGACATCTGTAGAACATGGACAACAGTATCCAAATTAAGAATGGAATTGCATGTACAGTCATTGTAGACACAACAGATATTGCTAAACAAAACTTACATCAGCTAAGAGTATCAGTCCCTATGTTCTTTCATCAAAGTAGGCCATCCGTAACTGGATGATGCAAAGAGTCAATTCCCCATCTTCAGACTGTACATCTTTGTTCTTCAGTTTTGTCCTTAAATACTTCTCTATTCCTTGTCCACAATTCTTCCAAGGCACACAGAACGCTGATGTCAGTATCAGGTTGTACTCTGGTTTTTGCCTGCTGCAGTTGCTCCATCACTGACTCTGAGGACAAGAGAGACTCAATGGTGTTTTTCACAGGTACATATTGTCCAGTCCTTCCAGAAAAATGCGGACAATTTTATGCATTGAAATGCAAAAACTGCGGTTTGATGAAAAAGAGAAAAAAAAGTGATTCCCCCAACACCCTGCTTTTCGATGATGTTCACGTCGTGTAATTAGAATCAGAATCAGAATCCGAATCAGAAAGGGTTTTATTGCCAAGTACGTTTTTTGACACATACAAGGAATTTGTTTTGGTGTTGTTGGTGCACATCACACATTCTCTAAATGTAATATTAAACAATATAAGTATAGGTATAAACAATATAAAGTATATGTACACAGTATGTATTAAATTAAAAATAAAGATAGAAATAAAATAAAATAAAATAAATAAATAAAGAGCAAAGAGCATTACAGCAGAGAGAACCGTGGCATAAAGAGCCAGGTGGAGAGTCAGGGTGGTTTCCGGGCCTTGTTGATAAGGCTAGTGGCGGAGGGGAAAAAGCTGTTCATGTGGCGTGAGGTTTTGGTCCTGATGGACCTCAGCCTCCTGCCAGAGGGGAGTGGCTCAAAGAGTTTGTGTCCGGGGTGGGAGGGGTCAGCCACAATCTTTCCAGCACGCTTCAGAGTCCTGGTGGGTTAAAGGTCCTGGAGCGGCGGCAGATTGCAGCCAATCACCTTCTCAGCTGACCGAATGACACGCTGCAGTCTGCCCTTGTCCTTGGCAGTGGCAGCAGCGTACCAGATGGTGATGGAGTATGTGAGGATGGACTCAATGATGACTGTGTAGAAGTGCACCATCATTGTCTTTGGCAGGTTGAATTTCTTCAGCTGCCGCAGGAAGTACATCCTCTGTTGTGCTTTCTTGACGAGGGAGCTGATGTTCAGCTCCCACTTGAGGTCCTGGGAGATGGTAGTTCCCAGGAAGCGGAAAGACTCCACAGTGTCAATTGTGGAGCCACAGAGGGTGATGGGGGCAGGTGGGGCTGGGTTCTTCCTGAAGTCCACAACCATCTCCACTGTCTTTAGAGCGTTGAGATCTAAATTGTTTTGGTTGCACCACTTCACCAGGTGGTCAGCCTCTGACCTGTAAGCGGACTCGTCTCCATCAGAGATGAGTCCGATGAGGGAGGTGTCGTCCGCGAACTTCAGAAGCTTGACGGACTGATGACTGGAGGTGCAGTTGTTGGTGTAGAGGGAGAAGAGTAGAGGAGAAAGAACACAGCCCTGAGGGGATCCAGTGCTGATGGTCTGTGAGTTGGAGACGTGTTTCCCCAGCTTGACATGCTGCTTCCTGTCAGACAGAAAGTCAGTGATCCACCTGCAGGTGGTGTCAGGCACACCAAGCTGGGAGAGCTTCTCCTGGAGCAGAGCCGGGATGATGGTGTTAAAGGCAGAGCTGAAGTCCAAAAACAGGATCCTGGCGTAGGTTCCTGCAGAGTCCAGGTGCCGGAGGATGTAGTGGAGGGCCAGGTTGACTGCATCATCTACAGACCTATTGGCTCTGTAGGCAAACTGCAGGGGGTCCAGGAGGGTGTCGGTGATGGCTTTGAGGTGTGAAAGCACAAGGCGCTCAAAGGACTTCATAACCACAGAGGTCAGGGCGACACTTCACTTCATAACATTCCCATGGCAACAGGGGAAAATGGCTGCTCTTGAGTGAAGTAAACGCAACATTTTTCAACTTTCTGCTAAGATGTATGTGACTTTTTTCCAACGAAAAATGCAGGGATTATGAAATCATGCAAGCCCCGCATATTTTGCACGGACATTTGCAATTTATCGGCGAAATCTGCGATCTCTGTGGAGATCCTCATTTTTCAGTGTATCTATGACAGTATTTATGTCAACTTCAGAAAGTCCAAGTGATGTCAACTTCTCAAAGCTTGGAAAGTAGGTGAAACTGATTGATGTCATGTATTTCCTATTTTCCTTATTGTTTGAATGGTGGAGGAAGGAAGGAGCAATTTAGCTTGTAATTTCAAATAAAACAAGGCCAAATATCTGACAAATTCCCCCTTTATCTGCTCTTTCTGGGTAGTGTCTTCATCACTGGACTGACTGGGATTCTCAAGCTGTGTATCGCAGCCCTCATCATTACGATCACTGGTGCTGCTTGTACTTGCTATGGACTCAACTAGACTTCCTTCAGAGTAATCTTTATGCTTTCTGGAGACATGCGATGTGAATGTTGACTTCACATCGCACAAGGACTTCACAAGGTCCCATGGCGTGAAAATTTCACTTTATGAGATTTTTTAACATTAATATGCGTTCCCCCAGCCTGCCTATGGTCCCCCAGTGGCTAGAAATGGTGATAGGTGTAAACCGAGCCCTGGGTATCCTGCTCTGCCTGTGAGAAAATGAAAGCTCAGATGGGCCGATCTGGAATCTTCCCTTTATAAGGTCATAAGGAGGAAGGTTACCTCCCCTTTCTCTGCTTTGTCTGCCCAGAGAATTTGGCCCACCCATGAGAGAGAGACATTATGGCTTTCAAACAAGCAATGTGGCAGTTGATCAAGGCCACACCCCCACCCTCCACCTTGCCCCCCTCTCTCCTCCTCAATAGCTACGGACACAGAAATGGCACATACTAAGGAAAGGTCATTGTGGGACTGGCTCTAGTGGCTGTAATTCTGCACCAAGGCTGAATTTCGGGAAACAGACTTCAGATACAGTATTAAGGGACTTCTAAGGTCTATATAAAAGCATCCAAAGAGCACTATGTCATGGGACCTTTAACTGTAAATTTTTTGTCACATTGTCTGAAAGGGCACGAGTCTTGCCATCAGTTATATGACTTTTCATGTGCAAGAGAAGACCCCGGATATCCTCACATTTTGTACTACAGAAGTCCATATGACATGTTAAATCTCCTGCATTAATCCAGTTTAGTTACATTCTTTACATATTTACGGTGATGAGAGTGAGAGCGAAAGGCCGAAAACTTAGAAAAAGCTCTTGTGCATTCAGGAAAACCACACTTAAAAGATGCATTAGGCAGACAACTACGAGTTTGCATGTGCATGACATGCAAATGTAGTCCTGCAGGTTTTACCACATATGTTGCAAGTTATGATGTTTTCACTACAGGCCTTCACAGCAAAATAATCTTTACATTACATCAACAACTAGTCAACTAACTTTTAGCTACTGTATATTACATTAGTGCATATTTGAAGCTACTTTTGTAGCTTTTTGCATCAACCTGCATAACAAGCTTCTCCCTATAAACTACCATAAACCGTTTTACTTGAAAAAGTAAAACAATAAATGGTAAAATAGAACCTTGTAGCCCACCTTAATTAGATCTGACAACAAATTAAATGCCCAAGCCAATTTATGCTAATTTAAGTAATGTGCTTCAACAGAAAGCTAAACTTTTGTCCACATAGTTGCTAATGAGAGTAATGTATGTGCAGCACGTACTTTTGACTCAATCTTTTCGGCAAAAAAACGTCAATAAAATGTTAATCCAACACAAAAGTCACATTAACATTATGCTGACTTTTGCAAGATTATATTTACCTTCTTAAGAAAGCCACAGGGACAGGGTGGATGAGGGTGCGCTGCGCAGTTGACGAGTCCAGATAAAAACTAATTCTTCTTGTTATTGTGTCCTCAATCTCAAATAAAAACACTGATGTGTTAGGCCTATTTTTAATTTAATATTTTTTTTATTTTGCTCAGATGAACTATTAAATGGACAGAAAATCAAGTCTGAAAAAAAGTTATCTGAAAAAGAAAAAAAAAATACTATATTATACCGTAAGAATATAGGTAGCTTGCTGTAAAAAATAAATAAATACTGCTTTTCACCGTAAGATTTTACAGGAGCCTGCCGTTAATATTTTCTTCCTCAAAGACATCAGAATTTACAGTATTCAACTGTATTAATGGAAAATGTTTTTTTAAGATTATTTTTTTGGGCATTTCCAGCCTTTATTCTGATAGGACAGCAGAAGACATGAAAGGGGAATGACATGCAGCAAAGAACCGCGGGTCAGAGTCAAACCCTGGCCCGCTGCGTCAAGGAGTAAACCTCTACATATGGGCGCCTGCTCTACCAACTGAGCTATCTGGGCGCACTACTGTGCCAAATATCTAGTATTTTTACAGCAATTTGTTACAGTATATGTAAATAATACATAATGTAAATAATATATATATATATATATATATATATATATATATATATATATATATATATAATAATGTTTCCATTTTTTGGGCTTTTTCTAAGAAATGTGTGTAAATATTTAATAATTTATCCCAGACACAACTTCTTACAAACCAAGGCACAGACGTCCTTTTATGAAAATAAGTCCTAAAGGATCTGCCAGTGACTCTAAACCGCTGCCAGACATATTAGAGCATGAGTCAGTGTATTACCTTAAAGCAGCAGATGCATTAAAAAACAACACAGAGTAGAGTGTGGGATCAGTTGCCTTACTGCAGTGCTGTGTTTTTAAGTAGTGGTAGCATAGACAAATCTGACGTGATTTGTTTATTTGGGGATTAGATGTGCACAGAGTGCTCTCTAAAATCTGGATTAAAGACAGATGTGTGTCGTACAGGAAGATTGTGTCTGATACATTATTCTTGGAAGTTAGGGACTGTTTTCAGTACAGCTGCTTCTTAGCCATTGCTGTCATTATAAACCAGAGTGGGGGGAGCTTGACAGCATTGTGGTTTCAAATCCTTAAATTCTGAAGACTGGTGGTCCGATATGTTGGATCTTCAAAGCCGTAACTCAGGACACATTTGAAAGACAGTCTTTATTTATGAAATTTGCTCTGACAGCATTACATTCTGAACATTTTCTGAAGATGAAGGTTGAAGTGATGTTGATTTGGAAGCTGACAGATCTGTTTTTCTTGTTTTGGTTTTGTGCTCTGAGAAATCTGACTTGCTATTATGAGAGTATCATTCCAAAATGATATGCACCATTAAAATAAATCAATAAAATGTTGGCAAATGATTGCTGCCATAAAGCAAAATATTGGATGCTGAAAAGATTATGAAGCAGGTCAAGAACTTGTCCTTAAAAGAGTACTTTGACATCTTGTGAGATGTGCCTTTTCACTTTCTTGCAGAAATTTAGATGAAAAGATCAATACCACTCTCATGTCTGTGCAATAGGTATGGAGCTAAAGCCAAGATGTACTTAGCCTAGCTTTTCATAAAGACTGGAAGCAGGGGGATACAGCTAGCATAGACTGGTTCCAGACCTGTGAAAAACCTCAGATTTGTTCGCCAAGTCCAATAGGTCTGGTGTGCTCACAAACTGCTGCTTTCCCTGGCTGTTTCCTTTCTGATTGGTTATGGTAAAACTAATTAAAGTACCTCTCTCCCCCCTTCCAAACAGAAACGGCATACAAACAAAATGTCAAGCTGAATAAAATCAATGAAACAAGATGAACAGGCTACAAATTTGTCTCTCCCCCAAATCTCTACATTTTTGTTGCCACGGATTAAACAAACGAGAGGGAACATGGTATTTAGTGAGCTTGAGAGGTGCTGTTGGCTTATTTTAAAACTTTGGACAGAGCAGGGCAAGCTGTTTCCCCATGCTTCCAGTCTTTATGCAAAGCTAAGATGGTCGCCTCCTTGGTCCAGCTGTGTATTTAACATGCACAGAAATTGATTGATTGATTTGAAATACTGACTTGTAAACCAGTGTTGTGGAATGATACTGCAGCACGTGTGGGTGGGTTAAGTCACACACCACAGCACAACCAGCCATAAGGATAGCTTCTAGTTTACTATTTACCCACATGATTTGATGCTGAATTGGATGGGATTCTGCTAAGAACTCCCCAATATAACAATGCAGTCCCTCATAGTACTCAAACAAACAAATGAAAAAGCATATGGCTATTAAACCATGTTTGTGCATAAAAAATGTTCACTTAAGGCGGTTCAAGTTGGTTACATCACTGGTAAAGCTTTCCATGTTGATAAGTCCCTTCTAAGAAATACACATCTAGAAAGACACAGTATTGCACGTCTGCAGCATGCATGAAGCAGTTTCTGTACAAGCCCTGTTACATGCATCTTTGCCAACTTAAGGTATAATGGCACATGGATCTGTTGCTACACTAAAAATAAATAAATATCAAATAAAAGAAACTCAATGAATGAACAAGCTGTGAATACACAAATAAATAAAGACTTTACTCAGCAACAGTGATGTGTGTGTTGCTTTAAAACCCATACAGTAGTAACATCCTGTTAGTCCTGTTGCTTTAGTCTTGTTAATGCCGGTAGTTAATTACGGTAGTCCATGTGTAATACTGTACAGGGCAGCAGCATTTACTGTTACTTTAATTGAAATGTTGTCACTGTAGTAGGAGCTCCATTAAGGGAAGATAACTGGTATTTAGCTCAGTTACTGCCTCATAAGCAGTCTGCTCTGGACACAATTACCTATGCGACTCAGTCAGATCCAAAGTTTACAGAGGCGATAGCAGCCGAATGATCTACTCTTGTATTTTGACCGTTTGATCATAAAGATAGAGAGCTTCAGAGAAGAGAGTGGTATTTAGGGAAGTACAGGCAGGGGCTGGAAGCACAAACATTTGATTATGGTTTAGATAGGAACAGTCCAACTTCAGTTAGACATAGACAGTAAGTTCTTCAGTTGTGCAAAGCTTTCATGACTATCTAAAAACTCTGCCAATCAATATATTCATGACACTGACATATGGCACTTCATTAAACATATTTTTCTCAGAAGTTGATGGAGACATACAACATACAACAACCACACAACATAAGTTGTGTTGCCAAAAACCACATGAACGCTAATATTGCACTGTGTCTGTTGGATGTGTAAATGCACAACTGGTAACACATTAGTCAAAACCAACTTCATAAGGTGACAAGATGTCCATGGTTTGTGTTTTTCAGCTTGCTGTGGAGATCTTCTTTGTAGATCCTCTGTAGCCTTGTTTCAGATCACTCGCTTCTCCAAGTCCATTAGCCAATCAAATAGATCTGTTGTTGTGCTCGCTGACAGTTATTTTCCGTGGCTGGAAAAACAATTGCTCAATCTGAGTTTAGTAGGGGGGATTAAGAATAGGGGCACCATCTTCCTACATATGCTAGCTACCTAGATACAATTATGAAAATAAGTGATTGAAAAATGGCGGATTACATCAGCATATTTTTTTACAATTTTAAAAAAACGACTAAAGCTTCAGTAATGAGTGTAGCAGAGAAACATGTTTAAATGGAAAGATAGGAAAATGTTAATGCTTAAGTTAGGACAAAAATGCTGTTGAAATAAATTGCAAACAAACAAAAAGTTGGCTACAAGACATCATGATGTCTGATAGGCAGTTATGTCTGTTTTGGGTTGGCCATATTAATAGTAGGCAGAGCTGGAGAGTTAATTAGTCTGTTTTTATTTTTGTACATCCGCCATTGGACTAGTTAGACTAGGGAGCACAACTTGTACAACCAGCCAACCAGTTGTTGGCGTATGATGTGGATAAATATGACCTTGTGATATAATTATGTAAAGGAGGAGAAGCTGTATAAGTGGTTCAGTCCAGCGGTGACATGTGAGCCAGAGTTGGAGCTATTCGCACCCAGCAGCCTCTGATATTCTTCAACCATCCTGCCAAACTTGTTGCTCCACTTGAACATGCAGAAGGGAAACAACTGTATCCCTCTTCTAAGGACAACTAAAAGATTCCGCAGTTTTTTCATACACTGCTACAGTTTAGGCTAGAATGCACACAATCAGCAGTACACACACCAGTAGATCAGGTTAAATAGGATGTAGGCGCCAGGGAATATCATGCGAGAATAGGTGTCAATGGCGTGAGTGTTCTGGATAATCCGGAAGCCGCGGATGCCCTTCTTCTTGGTCCCTGTGGGCTCGGTGTCCAGGGAGAGATGCACTACCATTCGCTCCTGTTTTTCCGACGCATCCTCAGGTGCCATGGAGGCCCTTGTGTACCCTGCCAGGCTGTTGGCGTCCGCCTCGCTGTATGTCCCGTCTAGCATCATCGTCCTGGCGTGGGACATGCCACAGGTGCAGGGGAGTGTCTGGGACTGGGCAAAAGAGAGGAAAGAAATCAAGATTGAAAAAGAAGTTGAAAGCACCATTTGGAGACATACGCCATGTGTGAAACAGTCTCTGTACCTGTTCTCTGGCTTTTTCTCTGAGCTTGCGGTCTTTACCGTCCCTCACTGTTGTTAGGTAGTTGACGGCAGCATATTCGAGCACAGACAGGAAGACAAAGACAAAACTGACCCAGAGGTAAATATCCACAGCTTTGATGTAGGAGACCCTGGGCATGGAGGCGTTGACTCCAGTGATGATGGTGGACATGGTGAGCACTGTGGTTATACCTGAAGCACAGAGAACATACAATCTTATTATGAAGAAGGTTCATATTCATGTTATCTCTGTCTGTCGGGGACAGACATCACTCTGGAACATGTAGGGCAAAAACTAGAAACTGATGAAACTGTTAGCTGTAATTGTTGGAACAATTGGAGGAGCAGTGCATGGGCAATTTTAGGCCTTTTTTAGGGTGTTTGACGAGCTCTCGCAAGATCAGTTTTTGAGCCACAGCAGAGATTCCGTACCAATGTTAAAACAATCTTTTTTTATTCCGCCCAACAAATTCTTTGTTTCTCTTTTAATAATTAATGTATTGTTTAGACCTCATTATCTTTTAATTTGATGATGTGACTTTTAATTTTTCCATTTATTTAATATTTGCAAAATACCATTTGATTTGTAATACCACCTCACCTTTGTAGTAATGGCCCTGTGGCTCAGCATTAAAGTCAGTTTTCTTAGAAATGTTGGTGTCTTTCCAGTTACATAATTCAGTGTTTAATCTACCATGATGGTCCAAAATTATGTTAAAATGAAGCTCAGCGCAAATTCTTTCAGGAAGATGTCATTACCCCAATCACTACTCATTCTTAAATCAATCAGCTGTTCAAGAAGTGACGTGTCAGTTAAACCAATCAGACTCGGCCACGAGATTCAAGGGCCAATCACAGCCTTAAAACTCTGCTTTAAATCTGTTCTCTTCTTGTGCTGTCAGCTGTCGTTTCAGGCAAAGCGCTCGTCCCTCCTCCTCCCCTGCCTCCTCCGGTTGTTGTGTTTCTCCGGCTGTCCGCTCCGTTGCCTCTTCGGTCCGGTCTCTGGTCTCTTCTCCGCCACCACCAGTGTCTGGGCTCCATCGGGGGGTTATGTTCCTATTCCCTACCCCTTTAAGAACATTATTTCGATGGAGTCCAATCTCCAAAAGACTTTGTACATTCAATATCATATAGTTGTACAATAAATATCTTTGCATATCTGCAAACGACGTCTCTCCTGATTGAAATGCAGTTAGCACAGTAAAATAACCTTTTTTAAAGAATTATCTTTAAAGGGTACCACACACCCCTAAAGATGTGATCCTAGAATCGGCACTGTATTGAACCCAAAAAAGTGCCAGCACCCTAATTCAGCAGTTGCATGACATGATTATTGCATGTGTCTTAGATATATTTATATGCAAATCTATATATATATATATATATATATATATATATATATATATCCCACTTAAAATTTATTTTTGTATGCATTTCATTCCATATGACATATGATATGACAATATGATATGTTTTGGCTTATGTAGCAGTTAATAAACTCAAAAATATGTTAATTAAACAAAAGATTGATTGATTGAATACAAATCAAATTGTACACAAATACAGTATAATATTGCATATATGCTACAATAAAACAAACTAAAATGTATCTGTTGGCCTACAGATTAAACTCAAATTTCTCTGAAAATTCAATCCTTTTGTTTTTTAAATGATGATGTAACATGATATAGTGTTGATGGATGTGGTGGTATGGGGGTTACACACATCAGTTACAAATTTCTTTCTTGAATCAGTCTTCATCAGTTATGAATCTTTTCACGTGTCTATATTTTTTCCAAACGAACACAAAATGGACATTCAAATACAGAAGTGGTTAACTCAAAAGAAATATTTAAAATGCTGTGTTTCATTTGCTTTAGGTAAAGAGGTAAATTGCTAAAGATTTAACATCATCATAACTTCATCATCTCAAGCACCAGTAAAGTAATAACCTCTTTCTGCATTTCACAAAGGAACATAGCAGTGCTGATGAACTACAGAAAGTCTCAACGTGTAGAGCACAAATGGCAGACATGCTGATATGTAGTGATGCAAGACTAAATATTAAGTTTTACAACTTTCTGAACTTGGTAACGCTAAAGACCTTAATATAACTATAGTAACATGTAGACATTAAGTGCTTTGTTGTTATAGAAATGCACATTACACTCCTGAAATGAAAGTGCATCTGTCCTCATGATATGGATCAGCAAACGATATCTTCAAATTAGACAGAAATACCCTCATTTAATGATGGTCAAAATGGATCAACAAGTAAGTAATTAGGATTCATAATGTGAATGTGAGATTACCATTTTATCCTTTTACATTCAACTATATTAACAATATTGTTAATCAAAGCATTAGCTAGTGCAGATGTATTCTTGCAAACCTTTTTACATTCATTTTCTTACACTCACTCTTAAAAAAGGTTCCAGAAGATCTTTGTAACAAGCTGTCACAAGCTGAAGGTCAACATGCCTCTTCTTCATCACTTATCCTTTTCCTTTAACAGCCCCAACCTTTAGTATGCATCTGGATTGAACTGTTTAGCAGTGGTCTCTTGCATTTAAAAATATAAAATAAAAAAATAAAACAGACCAGAGAGTAGACTCATAGAAAGTGCATTCCTTTTTGCAGTAAGGCTGTCATTCATAGTGCTGAATGTCCTCTTGCACTCACTAGTGGAAACAATAGTCCTGATAGCTTTTAGTAGAGGCTCTAATGCAGCAGGTGTATAGGACCATGATCCATAATCGATTTTTGCCTACTGACGGTACTTGTTGATTTTTGGGTAGCTGCTTTTTTTGTCTTTTGTTTTGTCTATTGTCTGCTGTGCTCAGACTCTGCTGCATTCAGGAAGGGGAGTTCATATATATATCTGACTGCTTGATTTTGTCGATGGAAAACTCCATGTAGCAGTACGTTATAATATTGAAGAGGTGACGCATTATGATGTTGAATCGTTTTGAATCGTTGACAGGATAATCATAATTGAATCGTGAGACCAGTGAAGATTTACACCCCTACTGTACATCCAACTCCTCTTTAGGCCAACTTTAAGGATCTAAGATTTTCATGTCATGCATTAGCTTTTTATAAGAACTGTCCAGCGTGTATTTGTCCAAGTCTGTGGTTCACACATTTTTGTCCACAGCTGCACGAGCTGTAGTCACATGTGGGCCAGGAATGGAAACCATGGACTCAAACACTTGCATAACTCAAGTCAACAGGCTGTCTGCTGGCACTGTCATCTCTCTTTTTTGGTGTTGCAGAGAGAGGTAGCTAAGCTCTGTGAGCGCATCATACATCAATCCCAGATTGTTGACAAATGCTGCAGATGTGAGCACATCATCAAGCCCTTTATATTTTGCCCCGTCACTGGAATCTCTGCTTATGTCATTTTTTGCTTATGGAAGAAGTACTTTGCACATCCAACACTTCTTTTGTACAAGTGAAATGTGTGTTTATTGAGAAACACTCCCATTGATAAGTGATTGTCAACTGTCCCAAACCTAGGGACACAGAATGGGAGGATCAGAATGTATATAAGACCATTGTTGTGTTCATGGTTGCAGATACTCTTGACAAAGGTCCAGAGGGACCGAAACGTTAGTTTTCATTAATATGATGCAGAGCAGCAAAAAGTGATCATGAAGGACTTTTACTTAATGCCACCCATCGGATGGACAAAAAATTTCCTATCGTTAGTAGGCGCTGTCTAACTTCTTGTGCATCTTGTGATCTAAAAAGTCCTCGGTGAAATGTAAAAAAGTCAATGAACTCCCCAAAAACAATTTCAGGGTAAGCATCCACTAATGCTGAACGTAGACATACACCTCACACAGATTTGCCACTTGAAAATACAGTTTCCTGTTATTTTTTGTGATGCCTTTTGCAATTTTTTCCTTCATCAAATCTGCAATATGGTTGAGTATTACTCCACACGTCTTACTAGATTGCAAGACCCTGCCCATATTTAGTCCATTCAGGTGTTGCAAACTCAAATCAACTGGCATGTCCGCCAGCAGCCAGCAAGGCTTGCCTACTTTATTTGCTGTTTGAATGATTCTTGCCATGCTCTCGTAATCTGATGCATGCATAGCCAGTACCTGCTTCTCAATTGCTAAACGTGAAGCCCATTTTAGTGTCAGTACTCTTTTTAAGAGAAAGTGATTCTTGGTTATTTAATCTTTTTCCTAAGGCCTAGATCGTGTGTGTACTCATCATGGCTAAAGTGCGTCACCACACACTCGCACCTTTCAGTCAAAAGTTTCAGTCTTGTCCACAGTGTACTCCCAAAGATTTAACATGTCTGCAAATTTATCATCCAAGATTCTTATCTTTTCACAATGAACCAATCATTTGCCTTGCAGAAACAGTCCTCTTGGTCCCTCATCCAGCAGTCAGGTGCACTGTGCCCAATGTGCAAACTGCCACCCAGTTTCGCAGCTGTTGGGGGGAGTTGTGTTTAGATAGTTGTGTTTAGATCACAGAGATGCAGTTTGCAGCATGGTTGCCAGACCCCGCGAGAGAAACAAGCAAGCAACTAGGCTCTCCAAATGAAAGAAAAAAAAAAAAAATAGTCACAATAGGTCAGTCAGTAGGGAGTTGGATTGGGAACTGGAGGGTTGCTGGTTCAAGTCCCCATACGGATCAGTATGGGTACTGCCAAGATGCTCTTGAGCAAGGCACCCGCACTCTGACATCCCTCCATTAGTGCATGTTTAGGTACTGAGCATGTGTGTGTAATTCAGGCCTGTGTTTAATGTGTGTAATAACAACAGAGTGGAAACGTAAATTCCCCTTGTGGGATTAATAAAGTATACATTATTATATATATATATATATATATATATATATATATATATATATATATATATTTTTTAGGGCTGGGCAATGATTCAAAGTTTTGATCGCGATTAATCGCACGATTTCCCTGATTAATCGTGATTAATTGCATTGTTATACGCAAAATCCAATAATGAATTCAAAAGTAATGTATAGTGCAATTTTATTTAAAATGTTCTGCCATATGAACGAAAGTGCCATAACATTTGTTCTGCAAACACTTAACATCAGTATTTTGTTTATACAGTAGCAGTTAAAATATTTCTCAACTTAAACAATGTAATCAGAAAAGGAAAACTGTCATCATAACAATCATAACATTAAAACTAACTCCGAGGTAATTATGGTTACCCAGTGATGTCCAGTAGTCCCCAGTGAGAGTAACACGTTGTAAAGTTGTCGCTTTTGCAGTCCTCTCCTTTTCATACAACTCGTGTATTCTTCTTGTGATGGTGCGTCTTGAGGGAATCTCATACCTGCCGTCATTTGTTTTGCGATTCTCAGAATGTTTCTCAGACCGACGTCCTCCACGACACTAATGGGCCTGCAGTCTGTAGCTGTCCACTTCGCTATGGCATTTGTTAGCTTCTCTTGCCTTTGTTTATCTATACTTCTGCATCTAACGTAGTCTGCCGTCGCGCCACTGTTTGTTTCGTTGAATGATTTGCTGGTATCACCTGTGTGTATTGCATTTAGATGATATTTCAGACGGGAAGTACTCTGGTGATAAGAAAATTCACATTTGCAGTGGTTACAAATAACTTTGGTTCTGTCTACTGCGCCGTCTAGAAGAACTTTAAAATTAAAATTTCCATGTAAAAGTTCTGTAACCTTCTCCATGTTTGTTGGTTTGTTTATCCGCCAATTCTTTTCTTTTCCAGTTCCTGTAAGCACAGCAGCAGTCAGCAACAGACTTTTACAAAATAAAAGAAATAATAAAAACTGCGTTAATGCACGATAAAATAATTGTCGGCGTTAATTAATTAATGAGTTAACTTGCCCAGCCCTATTTTATTTATATATATATATATATATATATATATATATACACACATACTGTATATATATATATATATATATATATATATATATATATATATATATATATATATATATACACACACAGTGGGGCAAAAAAGTTAACTTAAAAAAGATGAGAGAGGCCTGTAATTTTCAATATAGGTACACTTCAACTATGAGAGACAAAATGAGAAAAAAAATCCAGAAAATCACATTGTAGGATTTTTAATTAATTAATTCGTAAATTCCTTGGTAAAATAAGTATTTTGTCACCTACAAACAAGCAAGATTTCTGGCTCTCACAGACCTGTAACTTCTTCTTTAAGAGGCTCCTCTGTCCTCCACTCGTTACCTGTATTAATGGCACCTGTTTGAAGTTGTTATCAGTATAAAAGACACCTGTCCACAAGCTCAAACAGTCACACTCCAAACTCCACTATGGCCAAGACCAAAGAGCTGTCAAAGGACACCAGAAACAAAATTGTAGACCTGCACCAGGCTGGAAAGACTGTATTTGCAATAGGTTAGCAGCTTGGTGTGAAGAAATAAACTGTGGGAGCAATCATTAGAAAATGGAAGACATACAAGACCACTGATAATCTCCCTCGATCTGGGGCTCCACGCAAGATCTCACCCCGTGGGGTCAAAATGATCACAAGAACGATGAGCAAAAATCCCAGAGGGGACCTAGTGAATGACCTGCAGAGAGCTGGGACCAAAGTAACAAAGGCTACCATCAGTAACACACTATGCCGCAAGGGACTCAAATCCTGCAGTGCCAGACGTGTCCCCCTGCTTAAGCCAGTACATGTCCAGGCCCGTCTGAAGTTTGCTAGAGAGCATTTGGATGATCCAGAAGAGGATTGGGAGAATGTTATATGGTCAGATGAAACCAAAATAGAACTTTTTGGTAAAAACTCAACTTGTCGTGTTTGGAGGAGAAAGAATGCTGAGTTGCATCCAAAGAACACCATACCTACTGTTAAGCATGGGGGTGGAAACATCATGCTTTGGGGCTGTTTTTCAGCAAAGGGACCAGGACGACTGATCCGTGTAAAGGAAAGAATGAATGGGGCCATATATCATGAGATTTTGAGTGAAAACCTCCTTCCATCAGCAAGGGCATTGAAGATGAAACGTGGGTGGGTCTTTCAGCATGACAATGATCCCAAACACACCGCCCGGGCAATGAAGGAGTGGCTTCGTAAGAAGCATTTCAAGGTCCAGGGGCCTCATGTATAAAAGACTGCGCAGCTTTCATACCAGAAGATGGCGTACGGCCAAAACTTGAAAAGTACCTACTCACAGAAATATTCACATGTATAAAACCGGTCATACGCCAGGTCCTGCGCACCTTTCCTTTATACATGACAATCCATGTGAAATTGAGCGCACATGAATGAGTGACTGACCCCGCCTTGCCTCCTCCCATAAATGAATATGGAAATTACTTTAAATGCGTCCCCGAAGACATTCTTTGTCCAATCACAACGGGTTATCCCGCTGCAGACGAAAAAAAAACAAAAACTTCAATGACAGAGGTTGAGGTGCTGATCGCGGAGGTGGAGGCGAGAAAAAAATGTTCCGTTTGGAGGTTTGTCATCTTGGATAAGCAATAAAAGAAAATGCCCAGAATGGCAAATGGTGACAGGGGGGTGAATGCACCGAATCATGGCAGAATAATAAAAAAATAAAGTTTAATGTCGAAGTGGAAAGCAAGAGAATAGCTGCAGCGCCGCACCAGTTACAGAACAACATACATCTCAGTGTCAGTCCAAATTACGCATAATAAGCAGTTTGAACTCACTGATGTAATGCCATTTATTTTATTTATTGAGTGTTAGTAGCTCAGTGAAACTGAGTCCAGCGCGAGGGAGACCTGACTCAGAGGAGGAGAGGTTAGTGAGGCCAGCGTCTCCACGGCAGGTGACAGTGCGCACAGATCCGCTGTGCCACGCATGGATGAAATAATGAAATAGGAAATAGGACTACAGTAACCGAATTATGTGCAGAATTAAGACAGTCAAGACGGCCCATTGTTTGGTGGACCGGGTACACCTTGTTCACTTTATAGCCTACAAATCATCCACGGGATCAATTACGCATCACATGAGTTAGCCCCCCCGACACAGCGTTTGTTCCTGGGGAGATGGATCCTGCCTCCTGTGCACCATGGATGTCTGAGCCTCAGCGACTAAAGACTCTAGACACTACTACATTTTCTGTGTAATTTTCCGCAAGTAAGATATTTCATTTATGGGAAATACAGAGGATGACTGAAAGTATTTTCTAAGTGGATTTATCAATCGTTTTCTGTCCTCATGTTTAACAGAGATTACGTAACCTGCGAATTAAACAGTTATGTGAAAGATTTGAAACATTGCCCAGCGACAGCCCCAAAACATCACTGCTCTAGATGAGATCTGCATGGAGGAATGTGCCAAAATACCAGCAACAGTGTGTGAAAACCTTGTGAAGACTTACAGAAAACGTTTGACCTCTGTCATTGCCAACAAAGGGTATAAAACAAAGTATTGAGATGAACTTTTGTTATTGACCAAATACTTATTTTCCACCAAAATTTGCAAATAAATTCATAAAAAATCCTACAATGTGATTTTCAGGATTTATTTTTTTCTCATTTTGTCTCTCATAGTTGAAGTGTACCTTTACAGGCCTCTCTCATCTTTTTAAGTGGGAGAACTTGCACAATTGGTGGCTGACTAAATACTTTTTTGCCCCACTGTGTATATATGTGTATATATATATGTGTGTGTGTATATATATATATATATATATATATATATATATGTATATATATATATATATATATATATATATATATATACATACATACATACATACATACATACATACATACATATATATATATATATATACGTCCATACATACACACAGTGCATACGGAAAGTATTCACAGTGCTTAACTTTTTCAACATTTTGTTATGTTATAGCCTTATTCCAAAATGGATGAAATTTATTTTTTTCCTCAAAATTCTACACATAATACCCCATAATGACAACTTAAAAAAAAGAGTTTGTTAGATTTTTGCAAATTTATTAAAAATAAAATAATGAAGAAATCACTTGTACCAGGCACCGTTCATCACCTGGCCAATACAATCCCTACAGTGAAGCATGGTGGTGGCAGCATCATGCTGTGGAGATGTTCTTCAGCGGCAGGAACTGGGAGACTAGTCAGGATTGAGGGAAAGATGAATGCAGCAATGTACAGAGACATCCTGGAAGAAAACCTGCTCCAGAGCGCTCTTGACCTCAGACTGGGGCAACTGTTCATCTTTCAAGAGGACAACGACCCTAAGCACACAGCCAAGATATCGAAGGAGTGGCTTCAGGACAACTCTGTAAATGTCCTAGAGTGGCCCAGCCAGAGCCCAGACTTGAATCCCATTGCACATCTCTGGAGAGATCTGAAAATGGCAGTGCACCAACGCTCCCCATCCAACCTGATGGAGCTCGAGATGTTCTGTAAAGAGGAATGGGCGATGTGTGTGTATATATATATATATATATATATATATATATATATATATATATATATATATATATATATATATATTTGCATTTCGATGTGTGTATATATATATATATTTGCATTTCACAAACCATTTGAAAAAAATACTGTAACTTCTAATTATACATTAATTCTAATTTTCCTTATTAATACTCTGCTTTTGGTGATGCGTACCTAGACTCACCAGGAGGTGGAGGTAAGCAATAAGAAGTGACGGTACTCCGTACCGGTGAGTACCAGCCCATTTCCGGCACTGAGAAGGAGGTCCACAGACAAACAATGGAGATCAGTGATTGGCTGTTAGGTACACACATAGCTCATCCATGTTTTTGTCTGGCTGCTGGTTGCCACAGAAACATTCACTGGGAATTATTTGCGACTCTCGTCAAGGGAGAGGAATTAAGGTCTGCCCAAAAAGTTGCTGGATTTGTCCCTAGGTGCTTTAAGAGTAATCACTAAAGGGGTCATGTAAGTCACCAAGTCTAGCATAAAGATGTTAAGGTAACACTGAGGCTGTATCTCTCACTTAAAATAAAAAAAATTTAGTGTACAAATTAAATGTGTTAATTTCCTTTTAAGGTACTGGTAGATGGAATAGATTATTTTTTTATTTTAGATAAAAAGCTAATTGTTTAGCCCTGCTTCCAGCCTTTATTCTAAGGTACGCTAACCACATTCTTATTCCAACTTCATACTTACCGTAACGGGGACATGAGATTGAAATTAACCTTCTTTTAACAGTTTAATTCCTGTGCTAACCAGCTTATGCTTTCAGGTCACTGTGGTGTGATTGTACACCAGTGTTGGGCAAGTTACTTCCAAAATGTAATACATTATAGATTACTAGTTACTGTCATTTCAGAGTAATTAGTTATACTGACCACGGGAACAGAGACTGGACAGCTCGCTTCAACACAGCGTAATTGCTCCTGAAAATAATGTCCATCTCGCACATGTATCTGTCCTGCAGTCATGTCAACCATCGAATACAGCAACAGGAAATAATACTCGCAGCTTTTTTTTTTCCTGTGAAGAAATGTTTCGCGGTGTTGGTGAGTTGAGGTGAAAAAAAAAACTAAACACCACTAAATGTTGCGTTAAAATGCGTTGTAACTCGCGTTACTGCGATTGTAACGGGTACAATATTACCAAAATGTAATTAGTAGTGCGTTAAATTACTTCATCACAGCAAAAAGGAATACATTACTGTAACTGCGTTACTTTTGTAACGCATTACTCCGAACACTGATGTACATACATTAAATTTGAACAGGCAGGCTGGTCATTGTGTTGCATATCTTCCTACCTAATGAGACTCTGGCAGGGACGGCCCTGCGGTCGATCCAGAAGGACACCCAGGACAGCATGACCATCAGAGTGGCTGGGAAGTAGGTCTGCAGCAGGAAAAAGAAGATGTGACGCCGCAGAGTGAAGTTGATGTACAGACGGTTGTACCAGCCTGATCGAGGGAAGAAGGAAAATACAGTGAATGTTTGAAAATAGTTTTATGTGTCAGAGTTAAAACAGAAATGATGTGCTAAAATGCCACGATGAACACAGAGCCAGGTGAAGTAAACTAATCTGCACAGGGATGATAGAAATCTGGATGGGCTATAAAACCAAACGAAACAATGAACAAACTACAACCCATCTGAATAGAAAAGAGATAATTGCATTGGATAACAACATTTATGACAGGAGAACACAGCAAGATTACAATAGGTTATAGTTCCTGAGTTGCAGAATATTTCTCAGAGGAACAGCTTTCCTCTGCATACATTGTTAACCTCATTGGTTGAGTAAAAACCTCATTAGGCAAAATTAAAAAGTAAAAGCTCTGAAAATGAGCTTTTACTGGAAGCTTAACTCAGTAACAGCTTAGAGCTGTTATATATATTACAGAGTGTCTATTTGCACCCCTGGTACGAATAGCCTCGGCCACACAGCTGAGCTATTTACACCCTGTGATGTAACAACAACAAAAACGTTGCTCGCGTGCACTGAAATGATGTCGGACGTTCATCTTCCATGACCGCAGAAACTGGCATATTAGGGAGGTTTTGTCTCTAAAGTTTATAACAATTGAATTTCTAGTGGAAAATGGATACTACAGTTGCGCTTTCTGTCTTCAGTGAAAGCATACAACCGTTAGTTTGTTAGTTAGTACCTATTTTTTTGTATACAGTATGGTTACCTAGCAACCAAGGCTTGAAGAAACCCAGTGGTAAACAGTTGTTCAACTTTCTGAAAGAACTGCTAGGTGAGTGGTTAGTATGCTTGCCTTTGGTATGGGAGTTTGGAGTTCATTCCTCCACTCTGCGTCAGATCATAGTCAAGACGATCACATTGATGCTACGTTTACACGTGGCTGGCTATTTTCATAAACGGACATTTCAACCTCTCCGTTTTCAGAAAAGTGTTCGTTTATATAAGTTTCCGTGTACATATGCCGTCAAGAGCATGCCAAACCTTTAGGTGGCAGTGTAACGAGAAGTTCAAGCCCACGTTAGCCAATCAGAATCCTGACAATAGCAATAACAGAAACCAATCACATTCTCTTTCTCTCTCCCGGCTGCCTAAACCTTCGTTTGTCTAAGTTTACATGCAAACGTGCAAACGAAGATTTCCAAAATCTCCACTTTGGCCGGAGTTTTTAGAAATAAACGTTTTCTGTGATTAAAAACGGGGTTTTTGTGTAAATGAGAGGCCAAACCGCAGGAAGTATCTGCGTCTTCCCTTTGTGTAAACGGGGCCTACTATTGGAACCTGACTCCTGCTGTCCACTGGACCAGACAACCACCACTAGCCCTCATCACTAGCTGTCCACTGGATAATTCTGACGGAACAACACCTGCTCGGAACCCTCTGGACCTGTTCGCCTCTCTGGAAATGCTTGAGCTCATTCAAAATATGCGTGTCATTACACAGTGTAAGAAAAGTGAAGACACACCACAAGCATGTCAGGTCTCTGCACCTAGGTGGTAGTTATGACCACTTGGGTCAGAGACAAGGATATGTTCAAGCAGTTTGGATATCAAGTCCAAAATGGCGGTCAAGACAAAGTACTGTCCTTTACAAAAGTTTGAAATGTGATAGGAACAGAAAATATTGCATTATTTGCTAAAATAGTGAGAAAATTAATAATAATAATTATATAGAAATTACATATACTTTCACAATTCAAATACACACTTTAAATTAAAAGCATTAACTGCAATTGACAGAGTGCAGAAGAAAGCAGACGATATTAAAACGTATATCTCTTGCCCTTGGCTAGCCTCATTGAGGTTCACCTCAGCCAATACAATTACTTCAGGCTGATTAACGCGTCAGCAGTAGAATGAGGGCCCCTACTGATTCCCTGTGTGTTCTCCAACTTGATAATGCGTTGATTAAACATGAATTTGTTTAAGAATATGCACCATGCAAGCATCATTTCAACTAAAATATTAACAGCACTAAAAGTACATTTAGACACGGGGCCTCTCAACAATACAGCGCCTCAAGATTAGGTACAAATGCGCAGTCATATTAAGGTCTTTTCCATTTCTGTTTATATTAATCCATTGATCAAATGACTCTATACTAATTGCCACACAGTAAACATGAGGACTTTGGGCCCCCTTGGAGCAATCACCATTTTGGGGTGAACCGCCCTTATATACTGTAAAATACCTACAGACTGGAGATTTGTTTGGCCAGTCTACCTGTGCTGCTGTAGAAAGCCAGTCTGGAAGTAGTGTGAAACTTCTGGATGAGGAACTGAGACAGAGAAATCCTGTCATCAGTGCTCAGGGACTCATCACCGCTTTTCCAATACAGCATCAGGTCTTCGTCTGTGTAAGCATCTGAAGGACAGAAAGCATGATTGTAAATAAATAGTTGTACTAGTTTCAGTATCAGCAGGATGAATAATGGCTAGTATGTGAGAATTTCCTGTAACCAATAACATCAATGTGTTAATACCCACTGTGAAACAATGCCATTGAAGGCCCTGAACAGCTTAAACACGGTTAAAATGCTGACAGCTAAATGGTGTAAAGTGTGACTGTATATCAACACTGGGACGTGCAACAGTCTGCAGCTAAAGACACAAACTAGCTGCACTATGGCCACTGCCACTGTTGTAGAAACAACACAATGTTATCTCAAGACACTTTACAGATAGAGTAGGTCTAGACCACACTCTATACTGGTGGTGCATTGTGCAATGAACAAGTCGTTCTTTAATGTCACCAACTGTCGTTTTGTGTTCTTTTTTTTCTTTTTAAATCTTTTTATTTGTATCAGTTCAGGCATTGTTTAGGCACCGGCATTGTTTGAAAAGTATTGTTTAAGCACCAGTATCTGTAAAACCCCAACCCTAGACTGATTGATTGACATCTTCCTGAGTGTCTTGTTAGCTTTGTTTCACCTGTTAGGGCAGGACTAGTCTTGCAAGCCTCTGGAGGAGAGAGTCGCCTCCCTTTGCCAATGGGTTGTTGGGGAGGGGCGTGACTCACAATCTGACTGTTGTTCGTGCATATGCAGAGAGCAGCAGCTCGGAGTATTCAGCCTTTTTGTAGACCCTGAATGGAGTCCTGCATGGGGCTCCAGTAGGGGACTCCATAGTTATGCTGAGAGACTTCAACGCACACGTAGACAATGATAGACACACCTGGAGAGTGGCGTGAAAGAGGCAAAGCAGCGGGTGTGGGAGAAGTTCAGAGAAGACGTGGAGAAGGACTTTTGGTTGGCTCCAATGTGTTTCTGTTTCACGTCTGTGTTTCTCAGATTGAAGAGGAATAATGTGGATTCCCTCCTGGTTGTGAAAAAACGGACCAGCTCTTCTATCTCACAAGGATTGTGGAGGGGGCCTTAGACAATGCCTATCCAGTCTACATGTGTTTTGTGGATCTGGTGAAGGCGTATAACCAGGTTGGGAGGTTAATCACCAGAAAATCTGAGGCCATGGTTCCCAGAAAGAAACCGGTGGAGCGCCTACTCTGGGTGGGGACTGAGTCCTTACCCCAAGTAAAAGACTTCAAGTACCTAGGGGTCTTGTTGAAGACTGGGTCATGACCTTAAGAACGAGATCCCAGGTACAAGCAGCCAAAATAGATTTTTTCAGGAGAGTGACTGACGTCTCCCTTAGAGTTAGGGTGAGAAGCTCAGTCATCCGTTAGGAACTCAGAGTAGAGCCGCTGCTCCTTTGCGTCGAAAGGATCCAGTTGAGGTGGTTAGGGCATCTGTTGAGGATTCCCCTTGGGCGCCTCCCTAGGTAAATGTTCCAGGCACGTCCAGCTGGGAGGAGGCCTCAGGGAAGACCGAGGACTAGGTGGAGAGATTACATCTCCACCGTGGCCTGGGAATGCCTCGGGATCCCCCAGTCAGAGCTGCTAATGTGGCTCGGGAAAGGGAAGTTTGAAGTCCCCTGCTGAAGCTGCTGCCCCTGCGACCCGACACCCGGATTGATGAGCGGTTGAAGATGGATGGATGGATGGATGGATAGTCTCGCAAGGAACTTGTTTTGGTGAAACATTTGCAAAATTAGCTGGCTACATGGTTTAACGTAATTTGCTCTTACCAGTTTATTGCCCTGTTTATTTTGTCCATAGAAAATCCCCACCAATTGGTCCCCAAACCTCCCAGTTAGATAATAAATGCCTTAAACATATTCTTTGTAAATCTTGACATTCCCTGAAAGAACCAAGCAGGCCTGCCATATTGCACAATCCAAATGTTCTTCTAAACTTTCAATTTTCAGCACGTATCTTGCTAGCTTGAAGTTTGTTGTTTTTGTTTCCTTAAACGAACAGAGGTGTGGGTGTTCAAGGCTTTAACATCCACTGTTGTTCTGCACCAACCTCTTACTGATAAGTAACAATATATAAAAATGAAACAGTAATTAATAACTATTCTGTGTTTTAATCAGTGTGGTGTTGATTTGGGCAACATGCTACAAAAATGCTTTGTGCTTTTCATAATTAGTATCACTTTATTTTTCTTAGCAATAGAGTGGAGTGGTCAGTGCCTATGAATACTCACAGCTCTCCAGCTCCAGCGTGCATGTCTGCGAGTCCAAAGGAAAACGACTGAAATCCATGTTGCATGCAGCAGTTACTGTAACCCTGGGGAAAGAAGCAAAGTGTAAATGTCACCAGCTCTATGCATTCTGCAACAAGGCCTGCCATGTCTCATTTGGTTTGTGTGAAAACCCTGTGATGGCAGATATCTGTGCGTGGTGGGGGCTTCCTGTACTCACCTCAGGCTATACAGGACGTGACCGTCCGGAAACACCCGCAGCATGATGTTGTCAGTGGTGGTGTCATGGATGAAAGACCTCTTGGAGTGGACAAAGAACACATCAGGCACCCAGATTTTCTTCACCAGGCGCCCGTCAAATGTCATGCTCTTGTTGGTGGAGCTTGGGAAGGCAAGCCTCTCATCCTTCCAGTAGTGCCTTAGATACAGGGTCATGGTGAAGTCCTGAGGGAGGGGTGGGGAGGGGTGACAGAAACAGAAAAAGCCTCTGGATTAAGTCTCACTACGAGGACTCTACTTGCTCGCTGCCTCTGGTTTATTGAATCCCTCTGGGATTACAGTGCTATGACCCGTTGCTGTTGGATTATATGGATTTCTTATGACTAAACATACATGGTCAAGAGAAGTGCTGAACATATGTTAACTAAGCAGTCCACCGCTTTCATTGGTCCTAGATTACCCTTGTCTTCTCACCTCCTTCCCCCTGTTGCTATGCAGGCGGAATAGTCCTGTGTCTTCCCTACTCCCCCCGCTAGAGGGATCATCCTCTCCCATCTACCTCATGGTATTACATAAGACCAGATCAGTTAGGAATAATAGCTGCAGCAACACATTGTACTCTTGGCACCCACCACAAAAAATAACTTTGATGTTGCATAAAATGAGTTCAGGGGCATGTCTGAACCCCTCCAAAAACTGTAATGTGTTATACGTTTACTAACGACAGATGTTTTCAAGTGTTAGGATCTAATGTAAGTATTCTTGAACTGCCAACATATTGGCATTTGAAACTATGACAAAATGATTTTGATGGTCCTGAAAGCTGTATCTTTTAAAGCTATCTAACTTTTGAAAGGGGAAATAACACATTTTGGGCCCTATTTTAACGATCTGAAACGCAAGTATGAAACGCAAAACGCAAGTAGCTTTGTGGGCGGATCTCCGGCGCTGTTGCTATTATACCGGCGGGATAAATGAGTCTTGCGCCCAACGCAAATCTAAAATGGGTTGGTCTGAAGTAGCTAGGTGTAGTTTGGGCGTAACGTGAAAATAACCAATCAGAGCGTCATCTCTCATTCCCTTTAAGAGCAGGAGCGCTTGTTCCATGGCAGATTGCTATTATAACGGCGGATTTGCCTGGCGCACGCTAGCGGGAGCTGTCCGGGATTCGGCAAAGTAATAAATGCCCGTCTTGACCGGGTGGCGATGTTGCTGCGGCCTCTCGGGCCCATCTCCTTAAGTCTGGAGAGGATTGCTGCAGCCATGGAGCGTGGGCCTCCAAACGCACCACCTGCTCCTGTTGTGCCCCTTCCTCCTCCCCCAACTCCATCTCCGTCCACCCGCTCCACCAGGAGCGCATCGCGCATTATGCCACTCCCAGACCAGATTCCGCTGGAGTGTCCAATCCCGCTGTAGTTCAACATAACGTCTCCTTAATTCCTCTAATATTTCCTCATTTATGTCATGAACACAGCCATGATTCATGGAAATGTTGTGTAAAACACAACAAGCCACAAAGAATGCTGCAACGTTTTGAGGACTGTACTGTAAAGTGCCTCCTGATCTATCCAAACACCTGAAGCACATTTTCAGTAATATTTTTCTTTGTTATTATGAATGGTTTGCAAAAATGGGAACTGCTGCGTCCGTTTAGATGAGAGAAGCAAAGTGTATGCGCGTTGTGCACACGCTACATTATGGCCAAGCATGCGCCCCTAAAATAGCATCTGAATAACGCGCTACTGACTTTAGACTAGCGCCACTGACTTTAAACCAGGTTTTTCCTGGTCTGTGGCGGAATTGTTTTCTGAAACTGCAAAATAGCACCAGGGAACGTTAGCGCCGGAACACGCCTCCTCTTTTCGCTGAACTGCCCCCGGGAGTGCAAATACATTCCCTAATTTACCGACGTGCGTCTGTGGAGGGAAAAGTCTGCTGTGCGTCAGGTGCAAAATAGGAATGATACATGCATCGGTGTTAAAAGGCAATTGCGCTGAGTGCAAGATAGGGCCCTTAGTCTCTAAATGCGCGCTAAACTCCAGGGTTTTGCTGCTACAGTCTTAATTTATCTGGTACAACCAGTAGGTTATGATGGCTAATGTTGGTTAAAGATCCCATAGCATGAAAATTTCACGTTATGAGTTCCCCCAGCCTGCCTATGGTACCCCAGTGGCTAGAAATGGCAATAGGTGTAAACCGAATGAAAGCTCAGATGGGCCGATCTGGAATCTTCTCCTTATGAGGCCATAAGGAGCAAGGTTACCGAATGAAAGCTCAGATGGGCCGATCTGGAATCTTCTCCTTATGAGGCCATAAGGAGCAAGGTTACCCTTTCTCTGCTTTGCCCGCCCAGAGAATTGTGCCCACCCATGAGAGAGAGACATCATGGCTTTCAAAAGGGAAACTTTGTTTTACATGTTCCCTTTATTTATGTATAAAGGTACTGTTACACGGCTAAGCCAAACTTGGCTGGCAGAGCAAAGGAACACAGCCACCAAAGGCCAACCTAGTTCAAAACATCAAACACACTGTCTCCTCTCCCCGCATGTTTGCATTTAACGTAAGAATGAGACCTGAGCTCGCCTGGATGAGTGTAGGCCTGGCAAACTCAAGGAAACTCAGTCCTAGTCCATTGTCTCTAACCACTAACATAGTAGGAAGTTCTATGGATTCACTCGGTGCAGATTCACTATTTCAGATCCGATATAAAGGCTTTCAATGTAGACATAGAAACAGGAACGGAGAAATGCCCACAGGGAATACATTATTATTATTTATTTTATCTATACACCAAACCTATAACCTATAGTCATGATTCATCATGACTCATGGGTCCTCGAGTGAGTCCCATGGTCGGCGAGCTTGCAATGTTTCCGGCTCTGAGTCTGCAGGTCGGGAAGTTCCTATAACCTGTCTCTGCTCACTTAGTCGCTTGTGTTGACTTGAGAGCCGGGTTGCCTAAATTATTCTTCTTAGCTTTAAGTTATAAAGCTTTTGGCAGCTAAGATGGCTAGGACTAGTAGTAGCTAATGTTGGAAGAGGTTTGTGTGTGGCGCTGTTATCATTTTACATTGAATTATAGTAGGACTCAACTGATCCGAGTTAATGATACTAGAGACTTGCGACTCATGAGTTGATTTAAAGACACAGGTGAAAGATCAGAGTGAGTCACGACTCAAACAGGTTTAGCTGAGTGTATACTTTACTGCTTAAGAAGCGTTGTGCTGTGTTAAACAGACTCACGCAGCTGCTGTTTCAATTCGCGGTCTGAAAACTGCTAGCTTTGGTATCCACACCGTAGTGGACACCCCTCCCTCCCCCCATTATCTGTCTCATGTGTAATATCAGTTCTGACCCTTATCCAAATCATGGAAATTTAATATAACGTATTAGTTGAAGTGCTGTATAGTAGTAGCTTTATGTATTATTATCTGCATTAAGGATCCAGAACCCAGTGTGAGTTGAGCGCGGGAAGTCTTATTTTTTATACCCTCTATTTATGCCCAAAATGGAGTGATTACATCTCACAGCTAAAGCCAGAGGTTCGATTGCCAAGACAAAGTGGAGAGGTCTCAGAGGGCACCCCTGGCGAGTGCTATGACTTTATGACTCTTCTCTACTTGTGCTAGTGTTTTATAATATTTTAAATATGAACCAATGGGCTTAGAGCTGAGAGAAATGACAGGGTATGAAAAATGAGAAGGTATTGAGAGACGGACTAACACATTGTTGGTTTGAGTCTTTCCATGAGATATGTTGATAAAATATACCATCCATATTCTTTAAAGTCTCATCTTTGCTTAACCTGTTTACCTTTAAATGAAACAGCAAGTGATTGCTCTGCTGTTAAACTGTTTAGCATCCTGCAGCTTTGTGATATGACATAATGTCATTAAGATCAGCCATAGTCTGGAATCATTCATTTGCCCCCCCCCCGCCTTTTTTGTTCCTAAACAATTAAACAAACAACACTGGGATCCAAATTAAATCTAATCCTTGGTTGTCCTTGCAAACAGGAGCTTACACAACATCAGGACAACAGTTTTGGATCCCAATTTATGTTTCCAGAACAGAAGGTTGATTTAATAATTAAAATTGAATTGAACAACATTACTTAACATGCATTCAGACTGACTTTGAGCAAAATAAACAATTCTTACCATTGAGCTTTTGTAATTGATTGATTATGCAACTGACCAGCTAAATGACTATTACTAAAATGTTATATTCATCAGTTCAAAGCACAGACTCCCTCTAATGCCAGTGGCAAAACAAAGACATCTGGTAAGAGTCCAATCAAAAAAGTTGGATTAAGAAGACAAGTGTGAACACAATCTTTGTCACTGTTGTACTCATGTGTCCATTCTCATGCTGTTAATGAAAAATGTTCCTGCCTCATTAACTGCTTTGTCTGATGAGAGCTTCTTTCCCCATGTGTTGAAGCACTATGAGCTCGTTTGTTAAAGTCAGCGACGGCTGCGCAGTCACAGATTTACTGGAGACATTTGCCACCAGTACCATAATCCAGTGGAATAGTAGCATTAATGACATTACATTTTTACTTCTTCCATAATCTCATTACTTTTGAGTTTGTTTTGGTCTTTGCTTTCAAACCTGATTGAATATTAAACTAGAGAGACAGAATAATCTGAGTAATCCTCTATTTTTACGCCCAAACTGAATCTATTTTCACAAATTTTCAGTATCTGCAGCAGAGTTTTTGTTCTTTTTGAAGTCAGACTACAGCTGCTATATTATTAGTAATCAATTTGCCCGCAAAGTTACTGTGTACTGTATGGCATTTAACACATTCAAGCCACTTACCATGTCCACCTCTGATATGCTGTCCAAGCTCTCCACCTGCACATCCACTCCAACAGGGACAGCTGGACCTGCAGATAAATATCAAACAGATTAGAGTTTGCTGCACTGTACTGCACAATATGTCAGGCCCATTGACTATCTATATTTGTTTTGTTACATCATAGTGCAGACTTGGATCAAGATTTGGAAGACGAATATCCTAAAGTACAGGACCTGTATGACCTACTGTTTTATGCAAAGAGGAATGTTATACCTATGTGGAACAAGACAAATGGTTTATTTCAATAATTTTACATATTTTAACCAGGTAGGTCTAAAGAGGTGCAAGTGGCTTCACCAACCCTATCTCCTGACAGAATGTTGAAGTTGGACCATTCTGTAAAACCCCAGATTGCATTCAACGACATTGGGCCTCATTCACCAACCGTTCTTACGAATAAATGTGTTCTTAAACCCTTCTTACGCACGTTTTTACGAAGATTCTGGCATTCACTAATGTTTTCTTAACTTGGATTTGTTCTTAGCTAAGAACAAAATCTACGAACACTGAAAAGCACTCTTACGCACATTTGAGTGATGACAATTTGCTCCAAATGATTGCTTACTGCATTTTATTTAATTCTACAGTTTTTACAATGATAGTATTGTACTGTAATGTATTTCTGATCATTTGTTGATAAAAAATCATATTATTCAAAAAAGACACTAACACTGCAATTTACATCAGCAATTAAACTGATTAAATCCTGCGTTATATTTGGTGATTGATCGCTATTTATAGGGCCGAAATGCAGTGGTAGAATGTAACAAAGTACAAATTCTTTGTAACTGTACTTAAATACATTTTTCACGTATCTGTACTTTACTTAAGTAGACTCAATAGTGCATAGCCTACTTTTGACTTTTATTTTGTTACATTTTGCAGCAATTATCTATACTTTCTACTCCACTACATTTCTACAATGTTCCGTTACATTTTCTGATCAGTTTCTCCCCCCCTGCCAAAACGTCTCCCTGACCGTCACACGTTTGTCTCACCAGTGAAGTTTGGTTGCCGTAGATACTGTATATATGGTTACCATAGATACTGTATATATGGGGCACCGCTGATCCAAGCCGGCTCCGGTGCTCCAGAGCCCGGGCGCAGCGCCGCTGACCCTCAGTAATACAGCCCCGGTAAAAGTGAAAATGAAAATGTTTTTTTTTTATTATTCCCGTTTTTAAATCAAGGGTGCCATCTATTTCTCTCCACAGCGTCGTTTACTCCTCCGCCAGGCTGCGTAAGACGCGTTCATATCTTATTTATTTGGCTGGACCTGTTCACATCTCCCCATTTGCGCTGCTTCACACACTTTATTTGCTTTACTTGCATGGTTAAAGAAAATGAAATACATCCATGAATAAAACCAACCGCATTCCGATTCTAACATATTTCCGTTTCATGGTTAGGATAGGAACTTTTCTTAAAAGCCAGGCCTTGTTTGTGGTAGTGGACACCTTCTACTTTTACTAAAGTAAATATGTCTCTGGTTATTTGTACTTTTATTTAAGTACTGAGATTCAGTACTTCCTCCACCGCGGCTCCGACAAGCTCCGACAACCTGTCCCCCAGGAGGTGCACAGGAAGTGTCATGTCCTTATATGGGCATTTTTGGGGCGTGTTCTTATGCTAATTAGGAACAACTGGCACGCGCTTTCAGTTACGAAGACGTGGGATTCATCAATCCTAAGAACACAGGTGCGAACAAATCTGCTGTTTAAGAACACGTCATGAATCCGGCGTAAACTTTTCTTAGAAACCTTCTTAAGAACATATTTAAGAGAAAACTTAGGAAGATAATGGTGAATGAGGCCCATTGTTTTTAACATCCAATGCCAACCTTTTTAAAAATGTATCTTCTGACAATATCTCAAAAACAGTAAGAAATAGATTGTGGTGATAGCTAATAAACTGTAAACTAAGGAGAGATGGTCGAGGTTAGGTTTTAGGTTAAAGAAAAGGGAAGATTAACTGTTGGATGTTGACTGGGCGCAAACTCTTGTCTCTCACATGAAAGTCTAAAGTGTTATACGTCTATACACCACCCTGACCTCCACACCCTTACACATCACCTACTTTCAGCCTCAATGCATAAAGGGCACCTTACTTCCTGCATTGGCTCTAACTCTTGGGACTGGACCTAAATTATGCAATTCAGAATTATCAACCAACAGGCGATGTTGGTTTCTTTAAATCATGATCCTTAACCTTAATCAAGGACTTTGAGTTGCCTAAACTCAAGCAAACATTAACCACAGAGGTAGGAGATCAGAAAATGCAATTTTTTATAATGGTAATATGGTCTGTTTTGGAAGGTGCAGAAATACAATTTACACTATTTTGTCATTTACATACAAGGACTTAAAATCTTTAAAAGGATTAAAATCTAAGGGACGGACTGCCATGAAAGTTAATGAGCACATTCATGTTCCACAGAGGATTTTTCTGACAATGTTTGTTTAAGAAGTGTAACATGAGTGAGTGGACATGAACAGCAGGAAATTGAGGTGAAGACATGCCTCCACGAGCTGAAAATGTTTCAACTTCAGCAAGAAATGTGAGCTTATCACTTCCCCTGAGGTTTCATGACTTCACTTCATTAATGTATGCAGTCAGGAGGAAAAGGAGAGAGAGTGGAGGAGAAATGGTGCATTCATTTCTAGCAAGATATAGAGTTGGTACATGGGCCTCTTACACTGATTTGAAGATTTGACTGATCGCTTTTAAGGCTTTTCATGGCCTTGCACCCAGCTATATCTCTAAACTCCTTGTACCATATATGCCAGTAAGTATTTTGAGATGAGTATTTTGGGCAGAGGTCTTTTGTCTGTTCCAGAGGCCCGGCTGAAAAATAAAAGGGACAGTGCGTTTGCAGTCAGGGCCCTGAGGCTCGGGAACAATCTTCCACAAGGATATTAGGTCTGCTGAGTCAGTGATCTCTTTTAAGTGCCTTCTTAAAACTACTTTTATTGTAGAGCCTTTCCTGATTTTATTTTAGCTTGGACCTACTTTGAACTGTCTTTTATTTCATTTAAAATGTTTTTACTATTCTAACCTACACTGTATGGGAATGTATACATCTCTTTTTTTAGTTTAAGTTTATTTTATTAGTTTTAAAAACCTGTTTTTGTTTTTATGACTTTTTTATTTTTGTTTTGTGAAGCACTTTGTAGATTTTGAAAAGTGCTCTATGAATAAAGACTATTATTATTATGGTTTGGCTGTTTGAGGGAAATTAACATGGACTGCAAAAACACTATCTGTGAAATTTGTGCAAATAAAGTGAGGTGAAATGTTTCTTTGTGTTCTGTCTTAACACATTTACAGTGTTAAAGAGATTTTTTTTTAAACTTGCAATAACTTTTTTTGCCCTCGGCATTAATAGCAAAACACATTCACACACCCTTCTGTCACTTGTGTATGAAAGGCACATTGACTGCTGTATTATTGTTAATCTGAGCAGCAGTGGATGCCAGCCTTACGTAACTGGTGGCACAGCAAAGCTGCTACCTGGAAGGGGGGATATCAACTCATGCCCAGTTCCAGCTGTCAGCAGAGTGTCCTCCCTACTCTTACTCACACCATATGCCACGTATCACGTGCCAGATTCAGCAAAGCTTGTGCTGACATGTTGCCTCAGTGGACATAACACCAGACACCTGCTGTGAAAAAAGCCTGGACCCGCGGTGCTGATGGAGCGGGATGGCTGTTATTTTGCTGCATTTCAGTCCCCTATGCAGCTGGGTCACAGGGGGACACAGTCAGAACCCATTCTGAGGTGAATTGCACTGTGATGACACAGGAATGGTAAAAAAAAAAAAAGTCATTCAGTCCAGAAGAGGGATGTAGCTGTGTAGTTTCCCAAAATAACAGGGTATGGCAGCCTGTTTTCTGTGCTTCAATGTTCAAAATGTTGGCCACAAATTGAGGCTGATAAAGTGAAGTTTGTGTGTGTTCAAGCACGACAATTAGGCATACATGAAATGTCCTGTGTGTGGTTTTTCTAGAAGATTTCCATTTTCTATTTTGGGCTGACGGCATCAGCGAATTATTCCATGTCACTGATTATCAGATGAGACCCATGAATGCGTCATAGCAATGCTCCACATCATAATTCCTGTTGGCCCTTGTAGCTCTCAGTAGCACTTCCGTGTCTTTTCAAATGGGGCATGAAGCAAGATTGCGCCATCCAGTGTTTTCCCCCTGACCTCATGGTCCCACAAACATGAACACCACACAACATCACAGAGGAGCAAACACTATGAAACAGCCTGTTTATGGGCACACGTAGCACGCAGAACAGGCATATTGATAGTTTCACGGTTCTGCTTTCCTGAGAGCTCTACTAAACCCCAACGGCCTCACTCAATACCACGCCTTACGCTTTAAAATGGAATTATCGTCAAAGCATAGAAGCAAAAACAAAAGCACATAATCCGTATGTATTCACAACGTGACATAAAAGCAAACATTTGATTAGCTACATGTGGGGATTTATCCAACTTCTGAATTTTTTATCAGGCTAATTATTTGAGTCACTGTGTGTATAGACTTTCATTTCTCCCTGTGGCTAGAACTTCATAATGTCTCTAATTAAGAAAGTTACACTTGTACTGTAGGCTACAAAATGATCATTAATCTAAGAAATAATGGATGTCAGGGTTGGGGAGGGATTGTTTTTGATGTGTGCCAGCAGATGTTCAGGCATATTAAAGTATTAGGCAACAGGGGAATGATTCACTTGTGGAGGCAATTTCCTAAGTTTTTTCATCCTGTTTTTACTGCTAATCTAATGAAAAGTTGTATTTCTGAGCAGGCAAGTAGAAATAAAGAAATAAGATGTCAACCATTAGAGGCCTGAGGAAAACTCTAGCTGTGTTGCCCCTTTTTCCCCAGCTCGTTATGCATGTGCAGTCTCCTTCCCATATACCATGCACACAGCAGACTACACTTGGCAACTTCGTCAAAATTTGCCGATAATAAATAGTAAATTCCTCAGACAGTTCTCCTAGGGATGTTTGCAGTGTGTGAAATTAATTTGTGGTATCGTATATTTCACGTACGGCCCATCTAATAGATAGGTATACAGGATTAGGTAATAATCGTCACCGTAAACACAATGGAGGGAAAAGGTTATGGAGGTTTACCACATGGAAAGTATAACCACAAGGTTACAACTAAAAACAGAAATATTTCGGACTAAATGGTCTTCGATTATAACTTGCTTTTTCAAATGATGTAACCTAAGTGTAAGTGAAACAATTCATGTGAGTGCTTACTTAAATGTGAACACTATTATTTAATTATTATTATTATTATTATTATTATTATGTATTTATTTATTTTTTTAATATTTAATAACTTTTAGGGCAGCCTAAAGCATTTATAGATACCCTTTTTTTGCATAGAAATCTAAGCCATTCAAATAGCCTTAAAACTGTTGGCATGATTTTATAAATCATGTTTTAATTAGTGACTACATTATTGGCCAGTAAGCCTATCATCAGTGGGGATTTATATTTGCTAATAATATATTGGAATCATGTTAAGACGTTTAAATTTTGAAACAAATTTCAAAGATTTCCAATAATTTGGAGGCCCCCCTGCAATGACTCTGAGGACCCCCTAGGGGTCCCGGACCCCCTGATGAAGATCCCTGCCCTAAGACATTTATGCCTGTATTGTATCTCTGAACAGTTGACTATACTGTTTGATTGCAAAAGAAATAAAAAGAAGTTAAAAATGAATCGCCTTCATCACCCTAATGCCCTTATCATTTCTGTCGATACTGAGATTTAGTGGAACATATTCTCTAACAAACTTGTGCTTAGTCAAATCGCAACCAACAAAACCAAAACTACTTCTACTAACTATCTGCATGGCTGTGCTGCCCTAGGGTCCTGGACTACATGGGGCCCTATAGCTCAAGGGGCCCTGAAAGCCCCAGGTTAACTGAGCAAGTTGATGTGTCCAGGTTTAAAGATATATCTATCTTTAAGATTTCTGCCTCCACCCCATACATTAGGGGGGAATGGATTTTTGTATGTGTGCTGCTCACAAATCACGTTCACACTGAAGCCATAACTAGACAATGCTTAATGTTAAGGGTTCACAAGCCATAAATGCTGGGAACCACTGATATAGGGAACAGTGAATGACTTAACAAGGGAGTGATTTCGGGCACTGCCAGTCAGTGATGCCACGTAACGCGTTACTCTAATCAGAGCACGTTTTTCAGTAACGAGCAATCTCGCGTTACTATTTCCAAACCAGTAATCAGATTAAAGTTACTTATCCAAGTCAATGTGTGTTAATATTTGTCATTTCCCTTAGTAAAAATATATATTTTTGCTTTCTTCTTGCGTCTCGGGGGAGTGAAGTCACGTATGCGACAAGTCACGTTTTCAGCATGTGGACAGTTCACGTGTACCACGCAGTGACACAAACGTAAACAACAATGGAGGGACGAGAGAGATGTGCGCTTCTAGCTGGAAATACAGTCACTATTTAGAGTTTGTGTCAGCTAAAGACGGCAATATTAAGGTCCGTTGTAGGCTACACTCTGTGCTGGTGGCGACTACGTCAAATTTGAAGAAGCATTTGGAGTCGCAGCACTGCAGTCAAACTTACAGAGCAAGTCCCAGCAGGTAAAGCGAAGCAGAGAGCAGGAGGTCCCCCACCACCCAAACAACAAAAGCTGGACTTTGGTGCAAAACCAGTAAGTGGGGGAGAGTTGAAGAAGTTGGTCAGGCAGTAGACCTATGTTGTAGAGGAAATGCTGCCCTTAAACACGGCTGACTCGCTCTCTTTCGTGCCATAATAAACCAGATCCTACTACAGGCAACGCTGAGCAGCCTCACAGTAAACCGGTTGTCATTTTTATGTTGAGGCTGTGGGGGTGTTGTCGGCAGCTGCAGCATGAAACTAATAAAATAACTTGTAATCTAACTTCGTTACTTTTAAAATCAAGTAATCTGTAAAGTAACTAAACTACTTTTACAATCAAGTAATCTGTAAAGTAACTAAGTTACTTTTCCAAAGTAACTGTGGCAACACTGCTGCCAGTCTGTGTGAAGTGATCCTTTTTGCTTCTGCATTTTGCATTAAAGTAATTCTTGACACAGATATTCTTTTGCGTCAGTTTCTTTAAGGATAAGACTATATCAAAAGTTATTACAGAAAGTCAGATATCTCTGATTACAGCTGCACTTTGCAGGGAGTCTTTTTTGTTCTTTAATTTATTGATGCTTTCACAGATTGTCGTTATGTAATTTCTACAAATGTGTCTACAGGGAGAAAAACACCCTATCCATTCCACCTAATGAAGCTGGACTGCTCCTCTTTTCATGTATTAGCAACTATAAATCCACTGTTGGTTTACCCTAGCTAGATTAGACAGCATTAGACACTATACTGCTGAGGTTATAAAGAAATCCAAGTGAAAGGATGCATTTGGCAGAGGGTTCTTCGGAATCCTGTGGGTGGAATGAGGGTAAAAAAAAAGCCGTCTCTTTAATGCAAATGTGACTAATGCATGGCAGGTCTATCCACCCCATTAGATGTTGTTTCTTTTTTAAACCCGAGGCAGACAGGAAGGAGAAGCTCCATAAATAGATGTACCCAAGAAATCACAACTTGATGTGATGACAAGTATTCCATCCAAACAAATGTCTTCTTCCCTTTCAAAATGTACAGCTCCACCTGCACACTTTTGATTACACAAACCTAATCCACTGTTGCTCTTTTAGGCATACTGTAGAAGCAGAAGAATCTAAACCAAACAATTAACATTTTTCTATTCAATATCTTTGTTCTTTGGGTATGGGATCACAACATAGCACTTTATTGTGTACATTTGGACAATACAATACTCCACAGTCAGGATTTGTCTGATTGTGACTTGGGAATTTTCTCCCTACATGAACATCCCCATTGGCACGTAACAGCCTCGTCCTCGATAATTTTCCACAAGAGGCCGTGTAAGAGGCTTTCATTAGTAACACTGCAGTCACTCCTTTTGAAGCCAGGAGGAACCACAGCAGCTGCTACACACACACTTTTTCCTCAGCCAAATCAACGCATGGCAGTCTGCTGTGTGCAGCTTCTGAAGATGTTTGAAGAAGACGATCACATTCTTTTTCTTCTGCTGCTGCAGAAGCTGCCCGCGCCGGCTAACAAAAGCTGACAGACACAATAGAAAAAGCGGTCCTCAGTGGGATCCACGCTCCCATCTGTGGCTGCAACTGTAGTCCCAGAGCAGCATGAAATTCACTGTGGGGCGTTTCATTTATCTCGCCACCTCCTCCTGTGCTTCATCAGGACCCGTTAATGCTAAATACCAGAGAATGGGACTGAATGGTTCAACAAATAAGCTTCTTATTTTTAATTGCCTCCCCAAATCCCAGCAGCAGTGCCATTGTCCTGACATTCAAGGTTGTAAAGCATGGACACACACAACGCCCAGTGACTTTTGCTTGGCCCCAACATGTGAGTTATTAGTGTCAGTGCTGAAAAATGCAAAAAATGGTCAATGGTAAAGCCAATGGTCAAGAACTAGTGGCGTCGTCCCACATCGCCCCACGTCGCCTTTGTCTTGGCTAAAAATTAGCACTGAGACTACAGCCGACGGCTAAGTACCACATACGCATGCGTGCAAGGAAATAACTCTACATACCAGCAGGCGGTTTCCACCCACCTAACATGATGAGGTTGTCACTCTGGCGATGTGCTTTCCTACGATTTGACAAGATCTTGTCAAATTGTTGCATTTTCCTAATTGTCACTTCTAGTCCCTTTGTCAAGTTTCTTTGTTTAGTTGGTTTCATGTTTCTGTTGGTTTTCCCATTTCCTGTTTTATTTTGAAGTCTGTCTTTTCTCCCTAGTCTTGTCTGGTTTTACTTCCTGTCTTTTGGTTTTCTTGCCTTTGTGATTGTCTGATGTGTTTCACCTGTTTCCCAGTCCTTGTGTCACCTGCCTCTTGTTACCTCGTTACCTCTTGTATTTAGTCTCTGTGTTTCCCTTGTCTGTTGTCGGATTGTCTTGTTATGTTTGCTGTGCGGTCTGGTCCTGTGGTCCCTGGTGTGGATTTCCTTGTTTTCTGGATTATTGCTCCCAGTAAGTGTTTCCTGTCAATACATTTCTCTTTGAACTGCATTTGGGTTCAAGCCTTGCCTACCTTCGCACCAGCTGTGACACTAATTTAGTGGCCAGTCCGGTAGAACATTATTTTATTAATGTTATGTATCTCGTTGGACATATATTTGCCATTATCTGGACATAATGTGCAAAAATAGATATTCCAATCGTTCAAACCTATGTGTTTTTTTTTTTTTTTTTTTGAAGGAACATTCAAACGTCATTGCATAGGGCCGACGGTCGCCTTGGTGTGTCAGGGCCTTAATAGAACCTGCTGAGGCTTTAGCCCGGGGCTGAATGGAAGAGCTTTTCACAGTCAGCGTGGCATTAGTCTTGCTTTTCCAGATCCTCCTCCAAAGCGCGCTGAAGGAGGGTCTGGCTACTCCACACAGCATTCGGGGATGGGAAGAAAATGTGCTCTGGTTTAATGGCATTTCTTTAAACCAATCAGCATCGTCATGGGTGGTGCTAAACTCAGCACAGACCCGCTGCAAAATAGTCGTGCGAGAGAAAACTCTGATTGGACAGATAGTCTAGCTAGCTGTCTGGATTTACCATGCAGATATCTGAGGAGCTAGCCTAGAAATCTAGACGCAACCTAGCAACAGCAAATGTAATTTGCAGCCAGTGGGTCTAGCAACTCTCCATTGGCTTGCGAGCTGGAAAAGCCAAACTCTAGCCGGGCCAATCACATCGTGTATGGAGTCAGTGGGCGGGCTTAACATAATGACGGCGGAGTTACGATGGTTCCGCGTGAATTCCCTGCTACTTGAAAAAAAAGACAGTGGCTGCTGCTGGCGAACAGCGGTCTTTCGAATCGGGTTTTGAATCTGGAAGACTTCAGAATCAGAAATACTTTAATAATCCCAGGGGGAAATTATTTAACTTGTAGTTAAGCTTTTCTTTGAGAAAAGAACAAAGAACAGCACTGAAGTCATTCTTAAAAAACGAAGATGTGTTCAGAGTTTAAAGTTTAATCTAACAACTAGCGTTGCCCTGCCTGGTTGTAGCGCTATCCTATTGCGTGCAGAGGGAATTTGAAAGACAACCGTTTATCCCGCCCCTCGGATTGAGCCCTGCCAATGGTGAGTTCCCAGACCCAACATCTTGATGTGGGTCTGGCTTGTCAGGCTACTGAGGAGCAGTCAACCATATAGTCCTCATAAATCCACCGTATTTAAAAATCCAACACAAAGAAAGCGGAAGGAAACGGAAAATACATGCATCCGGCGTAATGTCCTGCAGCACCGGAGCAACCCTGGAAGTGGAGCGCAAAGATTAAAGACTAGCGTGGCATCCACATTCACTATACATTCATGTTCAACAAAGGGTGAACCTAATCTAATCCTGTTGGTGTGTGTGAAATCACTCAGAAAACACACTTCTTCAAAGACACAAGAACAAATAATTCTATATTGTTAATTTTTATTAAGACATCCACAATTCATAGTTTTTTGTTGATTTGATTCTATAGTTCCTCATTCTCGTTGTCACCGACATGATCACTGACTACAAGCAGCGGCGTGTCTCCTAAAGCTAACAGAGCTTACCTGCGAAGGCGGGCCTCATGGTAAAGTCATGCTCGTCTATGCGCAGAAGGTGGGTGGTCTTCATCTTTCGGGCTTTGGTTCCATCTGCAACCTTCTTTGACAGAGGACTGGCAACAGACAAGCAGACAGAGAGTTGCCGTTAGAGTTTGGTCACTGTAGATTTTATCGATTGTTACTCACACACATTTGTTTTTTTCAGGAACACATAGAATATCAGCAGATTTATACTTTATAATTACAAGAGTGGAGGTAGGTTCACAACAGTTCAGGTTACCAGGTTGAATGAAATGTTCTTTCTGTGATTTTTAATTGGAGGTCATAGTTGTTATAAAAAATTTGCATGCGACAAAGTTCATTTAAAAACCAAATGAAGCTCAGTGTAAATTCTTTCAGGAAGACTGTACTATACTTCACATTTCTCTCTCTCCCATCCTTATCATCCGCACTGTCCCCAGCTGAATTTGGGCGTTTACTCTTTCAGTTAAAGGTCCCATGGCATGAAGATTTCACTTTATGATGTTTTAACATTAATATGCGTTCCCCCAGCCTGCCTATGGTCCCCCAGTGACTAGAAATGGCGATAGGTGTAAACCGAGCCCTGGGTATCCTGCTCTGCCTTTGAGAAAATGAAAGCTCAGATGGGCCAATCTGGAATCTTACTCCTTATGAGGTCATAAGGAGCAAGGTTACCTCCCCTTTCTCTGCTTTGCCCGCCCAGAGAATTTGGCCCACCCATGAGAGAGAGAGAGAGAGAGAGAGAGAGAGAGAGAGAGAGAGAGAGAGAGAGAGAGAGAGAGAGAGAGAGAGAGAGAGAGAGAGAGAGAGAGAGAGAGAGAGAGAGAGAGACTTTCAAATGAGCAAAGTGGCAGTTGGTCAAGGCTACACCATGCCCCCTCCATCCTCCTCAATAGCTACAGACACAGAAATGGCACATCCTAAGGAAAGCTCATTGTGGGACTGGCTCTAGTGGCTGTAATTCTGCACCAAGGCTGAATTTTGGGAAAGAGACTTCAGATACAGTATTAGGGGACCTCTAAGGTCTATATAAAAGAGACTTCAGATACAGTATTAGGGGACCTCTAAGGTCTATCTAAAAGCATCCAAAGAGCACCATGTCATGGGACCTTTAAACCAACCAGATTTGCCACAATCTCCATGAGCTGTCGCGTTGTTGCATTGAAACTTTAAATCTGTTCTAATCTCTGCTGTTGCCAGTTATCATTCCAGGCTAAATTGATGCAACCCTCCTCCAACCCATTCACCTCCAGTTCTCATTATTCCCAACACCAAAGGTTCCTCCATCAGAATCTCCGCTTCACATCACATCCATCAAGGCTTCCTTTATCTCTTCATCACCTCCACCAGTGTCTAGACTCCATTGGGGGGATATTCCTATATATCCACGGCCTCTATACCCCTTATAAATTAACATTGCGATGGAGTCTAATCATCAAAGACTCTTATCATGTCAACCTATCATGCACCGTGTTCATTAAACGATTTCATTCTTAAATGAAGTCTCTCCTGATTGAATTGGTTTAGAAATAAGAATATGATTTGGTTTAGATAAGGGCCCTTAAAAGTTCAAAACTTGTGCCGAAATGTCTCTAAAGTAGTGCTGAAAAAAATGGTAGATTTGTCAATGAATTAGTAATCAGCAACAACTGTGTCTTGTTTATCATTTTCTAAACAAAAAGGCAAAAGGAAAGCTCTGGTTCCAGCCTCTCAAAAAGGAACATTTGCTGGTTTTCTGAGTCTTCTATCATTGTAAATTATTATTGTTTCGATTTAACACGCAATTTGGACAGCTCGACACGGGCTCTGGTAAAGTGAAAGACCAAAAAGATCAAATTTAAGACAAAACAATGAAAGGAGAAAATAATAGGAAGCTTCGTCAATAATGGAAATTTGCAGTCCTACGTTGCAGGGCCTCCTTTTTAAACTAGTGCCGGCCCGTTCAAAACGTGCCTGTGTGGGACGGGCTGATTGCTTGGGCTCTTGTATTGCTGCTTGTAGCTTTCTTAACTACATTTTAGTGTTGTCTTTTTCGTCAACGATATTGCATGTTTATATCACAACAGTCAGCGCTTAATGACGGCGGTGTTGTCATAGTCTCCTCATTATTTTTTTTTTTAAGATTATATTTTTGTCATATCTCGAAAGAACGAGATCCAGGGTACAAGCGGCCGAAAGGGTTACCTCAGGAGGGTGGCTGGCATCTCCCTTAGAGATAGGGTGAGAAGCTCAGTCATCCGTGAGGAGCTCGGAGTAGAGCCGCTGCTCCTTCGCGTCGAAACGAGCCAGATGAGGTGGTTCGGGCATCTGGTAAGGATGCCCCCTGGGCGCCTCCCTAGGGAGGTGTTCCAGGCACGTCCAGCTGGGAGGAGGCCTCGGGGAAGACCCAGGACTAGGTGGAGGGATTATATCTCCAACCTGGCCTGGGAACGCCTCGGGATCCCCCAGTCGGAGCTGGTTAATGTGGCTTGGGAAAGGGAAGTTTGGGGTCACCTGCTGGAGCTGCTCCCCCCGCGACCCGACACCGGATAAGCGGACAAAGATGGATGGATATTTTTGGGGCTTTTCCCTTTATCATACAGTGGACAGCAGTGGCAATTTTGGACCCTTTTAGGGTGGTTCAAGCCCCCCTAAATTTCTTCTCAGCCCCGTTAAAAATTATAATAATAAAAAACAAATGATTATTTAATCAGTTTTACTGTTCAAGTTAGAGTTTGCGAACTTGTATGTTAGTAACGGAGGGCAAACAATTGCAGGTTCAAAGAAACAGGTTTTATCCTGTCATCAATGCTATGCACCTGTAACCCAGTCAAGGCAAGTTTTATTTTCTATTTACACCTCATTATCATTTCATTTGATTCTGGTAGTCCATAAAGGGACTTTCGTAGTTTTCATATGTTTATATGTTCAATATTTTATATTTATGTTATACTGTTGAAAGAATAAATACATATATTCATTGTTATCCAGTGAAATTACTGATTTAGCAGGCAACACTTTTGCAAGGCACTGTATATGTGTCACATTCTCATTAGGGGCTGATCCTAGAATCACCCTTGGTGGACAGGCTAGAAAGGGAGAGAGAGAGACGACACACTGCAAAGGGCAGCAGCTCGGATTCGAACCCGCGCCGCTGCAGGACTCAGCCAACATGGGGCGAACGCTGTTACAGGGTGAGCTAGAGGCCGCTCCATAGTCTTGTCATTGTTATCTTTCAACATATTCTCACTCCCATCTCGTAAAAAACGGACACTTGGTCAGGTGCCTTTGTCGTTGTTATTTACGCTAAAAGTCTCCTTTAGCGTCGTATAACGCGCTTTAACTAAACGTGCTTGGTCGGGACTATTGGTGTCCCTTTTGACGCATTTAGGTTAAGGAAAAGCTTGTTGGTTGGCTTACGTTTCAGTGACTCGTGGGAAGAACGGGACGGTTAAGGTCACACGCGGGACACGAACCCCGGTCTCCTGGGTGAAAGTCCTGTGTTTGACCCATCCACCACCACAAGCAACCTCCCTACACGGAATAGGCTAAGTGGCTTGACAGTAATAAAGTAACATTAAAGTACGGATTTAATTAGCGGCGGTATTTTGCGGAGGGTAATGTGATTAGTGTTACAAGTGAGTAACGTACTTAAACAAGCGGACCCAGGGTGAGTCTGAGTGAGACGGAGGAAGACAGCTCTCTTTGCCCGGTCAGGCTCTGAGACGGCGTTTTCTTCCTGCCTTCTGTAGAAGTTGTGAATTTACAGCTCACAGCAACTTGATACGATCTAGTGTCTGGCTTTTGTTTGATATCTAGTGTCGGCAAAAAATGCCTTTTTAGTGTTTTTCCTCTTAGCGAAATGCTCAGAGTGACTTTAAGCTGGGCTTTTATTGTGAAGGGTCGACACGGAAGAGTCAGCGTTATGGGCAGCATTTTGTTTCCTCAACCTTTTTTTTTTTCTCTCAAGCTTAATTGTGCCGTCGTTTAGTTTCATTCACAGTTTATTATTACCCAATATCCAACGCTGTCCAAACATCTCCAAATTCCAACCGCTAAGTTCATTGGGTACTCAGGAAGCCAAGTGTGAAGTAGTCAGATCCTTTACTTAAGTAGAAGTACTAATACCACACTACAAAAAATACTCTTTTACAAGTAAAAGTCCTGCATTGAAAATGTTAAGTAAAAGTATGTAAGTATCATCAGGACAATGTACTTAAAGTATTAAAAGTAAAAGTACTCAACGGCTCTTTAATGTTTAATTTCTTATACTGCACTGTAACTTTTATTCACATATTTTATCTCTCAGTTCTTTGGGGTTCTAGTTAGATCAATTAATAGAATTGAATTTATGATTATTCCAGTGAGTTTTTGCAGAAATGGACATATTTCTGATTATTTCTTTGAAACTGGTGTGACAATAGATTACAGAAGAGACCACTAAGTTAGTTTGATAACTAACTAAAGGGTCTGAAAAGAACTAAGCCTTGTGGTGACGACTGCATTGAAAAAGAGTATCCTAAAGCTTCTGTAACTATGGGGAATGACACCTCCATGTGAAGAATCAGGACCCATTGTTGGTGAGGTGAACCAGAGATATGGACCGAACTGCTTGAAATGTCTGACATATTGGTCCTTTCTTTAATTAACCTATTTTATCTGCTTTTATATGTTTAACTGCTCTTTATTCGCGTATTTATCTCTCAGTTCTTTAAATTCTTATACTGCACTGTAAAATTTATTCTTGTCTTTTAAATTGTTTTTAATTGTTTTCTAACTGCTCTTTCATGTTTTATGTAAAGCACTTTGAATTGCCCTGTTGCTGAAATGTGCTATATAAATAAAGCAAATAACCTTGCCTTGCCAATGCAGAAACATCCTCACATTTTAGAAACTGGAAACGATCCAAACTGTTGTGTGTTTAATGGTCTAATCATTTACTTGTAGGTTGTTATATTGTTGGCTAGTTTAATTTATAATAAAACATCCGATTTTATAAACTACATGTCTTTTGTGTGCAAAAATTTTAATGTGTAACTAGTAACTAGTATCTAAAGCTGTCAGATGAATGTCGTGGAGTAAAAAGTACAATATTTCTCTATGAAATGTAGCGGAGTAGAAGTAGAAAGTGGAATGAATAGAAAAGACTCAAGTAAAGTACAAGTACCTCAACATTTGTACTTGAGTAAATGTACTTAGTTACATTCCACCTCTGGATCAGATGAACAGTTCTCGAGATATTTGAAAGACTACGGACACGCTTTACAGTTAGAAGATGGAATAAAGCATTGCCTGGTACTATGGATGTGTCATTTAAGTCAACATTAAATAACCAAATAAATACATACGTAAATACACAAATAAATATGCCTCTGAAATAAATCCCAAACAAATAAATGAGGCAATAAATATAAAAATGCATGCACATATAAATATATAAATGAAGCAACGTAGTATAATAAATGATTATTTCATGATTCCATATTTATTTATTACAGGGGATTTTTATTTCCTAATGACAGATTTATTTCCAAGCATTCTTCATTTCCAGCTGATACATTCAAATGAATAGGGCATGGTTTCTCAAAGATTTAAACCAAAGCAACAGCACAAGAATTAGTCAGCTAGCGCACCCTGTGGCCCCGCCCGCCTTACTCCAGGCAGAGTGGGAGGGACGGCGGAGTGCGATGGCTAGCTAAATCTCGTCTCATGTAAGGTCTGATAGACATGAAATTCATCAAATTTAATGATCCAAGCTACTTTTCAAGCTACGGCAGCTGTCATAATTCGCAGAGACAGACCTTCAGCGGCTGTAGCGAGTCGTTTTCAGCAAGAATGTTTTTCTCAAGCTTAATTGTTCCGTTGTTTAGTTTCATTCACAGTTTATTACTACCCAATATCCAACGCTGTCCAAACATCTCCAAATTCCAAACGCTAAGTTCATTGGGTACTCAGGAAGCCAAGTGTGAAGTAGTCAGATCCTTTACTTAAGTAAAAGTACTAATACCACACTACAAAAAATACTCCTTTACAAGTAAAAGTCCTGCATTGAAAATGTTACTTAAGTAAAAGTATGTAAGTATCATCAGGACAATGTACTTAAAGTATTAAAAGTAAAAGTACTCAACTGCTCTTTAATGTTTAATTTCTTATATTATATATTTTTTTAATTTCTATTTGTTCAAGACCCAGGGCCCGGGGCTGATCCCTGAGCGGCCCAACTTCAAAAATAAGATAAAATAATAATGAAATGTGGAATTATGAAATAACATCCCCTAAGAGATAAATAAAAGTAGCCATGGGCGCCCAGATAGCTCAGTTGGTAGAGCGGGCGCCCATGTATTGAGGTTTACTCCTCGAAGCAGCGGGCACGGGTTCGACTCTGACCTGCGTCCCTTTGCTGTGTGTCATTCCCCCCTCCCCCCTTTCTCCCCCTTCATGTCTTCAGCTGTCCTGTAAAATAAAGGCCTAAAAATGCCACAAAAAAAATTAAATAAAAGTAGTCCTGTTTTAAATAAACGCCTATGTATTTACTTATTGAAATATCTTGACTCATTTATACATTCATATGTATTTATTTATATATGTATTGCCTCATTTAAATCCTATTTATTATAGGATTTATTTCATGTGACTATTCATCTATTTATTTTATAGGCATTCTTATGTATGTATTTATTAGTTTAATATTGACTTAAATTGCATTCCATATTGTACTGCTACAGCTAGGCAAAGACATACAATCCATGTTTTGCTAGTAGCCTACTAGAAATTTGAAAAGAAATTAAAAAACCGCAAATGCTGCTGAGGGACGTTTGGCAGAAGTGTGACAGTCAGGGGGAAAATACCAGCCACCAGGGGCGATTCTAGGATCAGACCTTTAAGGGGGGGGCCCAGCCCCTAATGAGAATGTGACACGGATACAGTGCCTTGCAAAAGTGTTGCCTGCTAAATCAGTAATTTCACTGGATAACAATGACTATATGTATTTATTATTACAACAGTGTAAGATAAATGCAAAAATAATGAACATATGAAAAAAAACTACAAAAGTCCCTTTATGGACTACCAGAATCAAATGAAATTATAATGAGGTGTAAACAATAAATAAATAGAAAATAAAACTTGCCTTGACTGGGTTACAGGTGCATAGCATTGATGACAGCAACACAGGATATTAAAACCTGTTTCTTTGAACCTGTAATTGTTTGCCCTCTGTTACTAACAGACAAGTTCGCAAACTCTAACTTGAAGCACTAAAATTGATTAAATAATCATTTGTTTTTTATTATTATAATTTCTAGGGGGGGCTGAGATGAAATTTAGGGGGGCTTGAACCCCCCCTAAAAAGGGTCTAAAATCGCCACTGCCAGCCAAAAAAAAATAAAAAAAAAGGCTTGAAGAGAATACCCATCCTAAAATCTCTCTGTTTGGAGTCCCTCGTGTTCCCGTCAAGGAAATCCTAGTAAAGAACCTACATTCAGCGGAAAAAATACTGTAACTCGATGGAAGGGCTTTCTTTGCTGTTGAAAAGACAGCCCCCCCCAAATAGCGATGCGACGGCGGTATAATATCAGTTACCAAAGCCGATCACGGCGGTATAATATCAGTTACCAAAGCCGATCACCCCACAGAATGATCTACGCAGGAAATTGGTATGAATTGATTTTAAACCGATTGCATGCAAATGTTGCCATTCTGGATGTTCTTGGAAATGAAGTGAAGGGAAAATCCGCAAAGCTGCTGCTCTGCCTAAACTTAATTGTCTCTCAATCTCTAACACCCCAGTAGCACGCTTGCTGTCAAACTGAAACAAGCGTTAATAGGTCCATTGCATAGATGTGCGTAAATGTGAGTTCTTAGAGGTAGCCTATGATGTGATTTCCCCCCCTGCTCTCCTGCTGGATATTTATCCTAGGACGATCTATGGATTTCAGAGTTCACATCTCACTTTAATTGACATAAAAATAAGGAAAGTTTGTCAGTACTTACGTGCCTGGCTTGTGATTCTCCGCCGGCGCGGACCACCGCTTTTTCCTACTTTTGGGTCTCCTGCACTCCCCGAGGAGGATCAAACACAGAAGTAAGAACAGAAACCTGGCGTAACACGGCATGATGGAGTTTAAAAGTCCCGCAGCGAGCCGGTGAGTGACGCCTTCGGTTCGCGTGCAGGACACTCTGTGCACGGTACCATCTTCCTGTCAGAGGCAGGAAGGGAGAGTGCGAGAGTCGAGGGACTGTGGCGAACAAGCGCGCCGGCTGCTGTGCAGAGAGAGACGGGGATGGTGAAATCTGGCGAGCGCTCTGATTGGTCTTCGCCCTCCAGAGGAGCTTTTTTTCTGGCTCAGGAGCACGCAGCATCAGCACCACATGCAGCGCGCTGCAAATAAATAAATAAATAAATAGAGCTAGGCTACATGTCCCTCCCCTGACGAGTCGTTTAGAGACCCTGCTGAGGGAAGGCAGTTTATCCCCAAAGGAAAACAAGGAAGAAAAAATAAGTGGGAACATGATGTCACATATGCTTGCTGCAGCTTTGCTTGTTTTTAGATTTACACAAATAGGAGACCATCCGTACACAATGTTACAAGGAGTAGACTACTTTCCTATTTAAAAACGTATCACTTGATTTGATTTCATGAAAAAAGAAACAGCTTGAAAAAGTGAAATGATTCTGTCTAATTTACAGGATTGTCTTGTTTCTCGGACTGCATGGTTTGTTCTGAATGTTTGTTTTTTTTGTTTTTTTTTTGCAGTGTGGGCCAAAGGCATCCTCTTAAACTGACAATGACTTGTCCACATCTGTCTCGCTCTGGGAGATTCTCTTCACTCCAACTGCCAAGGACCCCATAACTGGAAGAGATACGGAGCAGGGCCCCACTAATTGTAAAATTACTAATTACTAATTGTAAACATAACATATGTAGTACTACATATGTTGTTTACAATTAGTTGCATTTTAAACTCCTTGCTCCTCCGTGTGGCTGATTCTGTTGATTCTTTTAAAAGGCAACTCAAGACACTGTTATTTAAACAAGCTTTTAGTTGACTGGGTTTAATTTATCTTTGACTTTTTAAATGTTTTATCTTCATCCAATGTATTTCAATGTGGTTGTACCTTGTGAAGCACTTTGTGATTTTTATCTGTGAAAAGCGCTCTATAAATAAACTTTACTTAGTTACTTACTAAACTGGGCCTATAATAACATGTAGGGCAGCCTAAAGCCTTTATAGGCTACATCTCCTTTTAGTACATAGAATATTAAAATAATAATTGTTGCATGATTTTATATATCATGTTTTTAGGATTCACTGTATCTGTGGATGGCTATCTTAGCGACTACCTTAACTATAGGCCAGTAAGCCAATCATTAATGTTTTTTTTTCACAAAGAGGCTGATTTATTTCATGCAAATACTTTGTTGGATTCATGTTAAGACATTTGCATGTTTAAAATCACGTTTTCAAAACATTATGAATTTGGTGCCCCCCCCTGCACTAACTCTGAGGACACCCAAGGGACCCCCTGTTGAAGATCTCCGGCCTAGAGGCTGGATAGATAGATATAGTTTTTTTAGTGTATGTGAAACAGCATTAGAAACCAGTTCCATCAGGAGAGACTTCCTTGCAAATATGAACATATTTATTGTACAGACAAAATATGAAATGTACAAAGTCTCTGGAGATTAGACTCCATTGAATACATATTATGTTATTAAAGGGGTAGTGAAACCCAAACATATCCCCCGATGGAGTCCAGACACTGGTGGTGGTGGTGATGAAGGTGCACAGAAACCAATCGAGAGTGCCAATCAGCTGACGATCCCCGGAGGATGTGGGTGAGATGACTGGTGGTTGAAGGGGAGGAGGGGGGGACGCGCTCCATTCCTGAAACGACAGCTGACAACCGAAGAGGAGAAAGCAGATTTAAAACAGGATGCAATGCTGTGATTGGCTTGTGAAAAATGGCTGAATCTGATTGGTTTAACTAATAATGAAACAGCTGAACCCGATTGACTACTGACAAGTGAATGCCATGGAACAGCTGATCAATTAGGAGTTATGGAAAAAAAAAAAGGAATTTGAAGTCTTCCTGTAAGAACTTATGCTGAGCTCCATTAGAAATAGACTCAGTTTACTTAGGATTCATATTTTTTATATTGTGTTTCCTACAAAATGTGCCAAATCCACCTTTCTCTGTGGAATGTCGGAGGACAAAATATGCCAGCAGCTGCTGACTGCACCATTTCACTTGACCGCCCACAGTAAGGAGGGAACATTGTCCTTGATGCTTTAAAGATATTGCTTTCTGATTGTTTTCTTCTTGACCTTTGCCCTCCATCATACAGTCAAGAATTACATTGCATGTGGTGTCAGCTCAGTCAGTCAGTCTCCTTACATGCACTCTCTTGACTTTTAGACTTTGTGGATGCTTAGAGACATTCTGTTCCCTCATTTAAAATGTTTTTGATTTCAAGAGATTAAAAAGTATTATCCATGTAAAATGACTATGTCCAGCCGAGTGAAAGCTGGGTATTCAGGAGCTGAGTTTCAGCATCAAGAAAAGAGAGAAGAGACGTTTTACTGCCTTTAGCACTTTATTTTACTGTCTCAGATGTAACACACAGAGCAGGAACTGCAGTCTCTCTGCCTTTAGGCAATTTTAAGGGAATGTAAAGGTATAATGCTGTGTCTACAAAGAAAATGTGTTTCTACAGCATCAGCTTTTCTTGTCTGTTTGAACTGAAGCACTAGTTAATTTATAGATGAATACATTTCAATATGTAATATAAAGGGAGCTTAACCCAGAGCTGTCTTTTACGGCAGGTATACGAGTCAAGTCTTGAGCGGATCAAGACAATTGCGAATCAAGTCTCAAGGCTTCTCAAAAATGTCAAAAGTTATTGTCTGCAAGTCAAAATCAAGTCTTAAGTCAGTGAAATGCAAGGATGAATCTAGTCTTGACAAGTCCTGTCAATGTGAAGTCTCAATTTTTCAAATTGTCGAGGGCAAGTCTCAAGTGTACTGAAACAAGTCCAGGTCTACTGGAACAAATCCAACTCAAGTCTCATGTAAATTGAAAAAGTCCAAGTCAGTCAAAAACAAGTCAGAGTCTATTTTGACGTCCTGTCAAAGTTAAGTCTCAAGTTTTCAAGTCCTCAGGGGCAGGTACTGTAACTATGTCCATAGTGTTTTCCATATTGCTCTGCTATGTCAAAGCGCATGTCTGACAATTAAATCATACAAGTACAGTATGTTGCAATCTAAGTCCAGCCTGTTGCTGTCTTATTTTTTCCAATTATTACCAGGTCAATATTTGCGACTTGAGTCATCCTGACTGCTGCAAGACTTGGTTTACCTGAGACTTGACCCCCTAAACTCCTGACTTGATTTCAACTTTAAAGAGAATACATGGTTTAACCATGTCGAATCACATAAAAGAGTCAGAGACTGGTATAGCTACAAACTATTACAACTTTTGTAGCTGGTGTTACTTTTCTATTTCTTTAAAAATTATTTTTGGGGCATTTTAGGCCTTTATTTTTATCGGACTTGTCTCACCATCATGAGATTCACATTTGTGGTTATGAATGAAACTGCAGTACTAGTATGAATTGCCATTACATGTGACATATTAATATCCTCCTAAAAATTCCTTCTAATAACTTAAGTGATGCTTGTCACATGGCCGATACGTTTTTGACCTAATACCTGCTAAACTAATTGCATTCCCAATGAGCCTCAACTGTACTTTGTGTTTGTGCTAAGTAGCAAATGTTAACATGCTAACACACTGAACTAACATGGTGAACATGGTAAACATAATACCTGCTTAATAGTGTGTTCCATTTGTACTCGGAACTCAGATTTTCTGAGGTCAAAGTCGGAAACACGCCCCCTGACCTCGGATTTCCGAGCTCGGAACTCGGGCAACCACCAGAGGTGTCAAATAACGAAGTACAAATACTACGTTACCTTACTTAAGTAGAAATTTTGTGTATCTATACTTTACTGGAGCAATTAGTTTACAGCAGACTTTTTACTTCTACTCCTTACATTTTCACGCAATTATCTGTACTTTCTACTCCTTACATTTTAAAAATAGCCTCGTTACTCCTATTTCAGTTCGGCTTGTTTTCATTCTGGCTCAAAAACACACACAAAAAAAACCTATCCAGATAAGTCACACTATCCAGAGAGAGTGAATTTGATTGTGGTTGGATGAGAAGTATAAACGTATACCATTCCGACACCCTATTGGTTTGTACGCGATCAATCGCACCTGCACAGACCCGATGCTACTACGGCACCGGTGCCTTAACGACCGTTATCTACTGGACCGAATAGCAACGCGGATTTCGGTGCCTTATTTAGGTGCCACTTAAATGCCTGCGCTTCTCTTTGATGCTCCGAAAACGGACGTTAGAGGGAACTGAAACATCGCCGCACGGTACGCTAGTTAACACTACACCTGACAGCAGGTAACGTTAGCCTACCGTTAGCTAGCAGCTGGAGTAAACACGGTTAAAATGCTGAGCTAAACGGTGTAAAAGTGTGTCTGTATTTCACTGGAGAGGATTCCAACGACAGTCTGCTGCTGCCATTGTCTGAAAAACACAGAAGAGATGTGTCACCTTTTTCAGCCCTTCTGAGTTTGCAGGTATGATTTTAATATAACATTATTATAGTCATTATGGACTTTAGAAAAAAAATTTTTTTTGTGGAGGTGGGGTAGTGCACTATAGGCCCCTGTGGGGCGGCCTAAGCATTTGTTCTTAATGGCATTTTCCCCCCTTTATATTACTTTGACTTTTATACTTTAAGTAGTTTTGAAACCAGTACTTTTACACGTTTACTTGAGTAAAAGGCTTGAGTTGATACTTCAACTTCTACAGAAGTCTTTTCAAACCCTAGTATCTATACTTCTACTTGAGTAATGAATGGGAATACTTGTGGCACCTCTGGCAACCACCAAGGGGGTAAGGCAGCCTCCACAAAGCGTAGCTCCTATGGAGCCATTTTGGTGCTAACAAGCAATCACCCGCCGTTAGCATCCCATTGACTGCCATTAGCTCCGTAGCAGACATTTTTGTAAAAACAGGCTCACGATTGTGTCATAACCACGTGAGTTGCTGTCGCATAGTAGAGGAATTACCGTTTAGTACAGGAGAAGCTCGCAGGCAGTTTCGACTTACATTAGCTGTTTACGTTTAATTACTAATGTTAACTAGCATGTTAGTTAGCAATAATTAGCCTGTGCCTATGTTATCTCCTTACATATACCTACGCTCTCTGTAAGATTGGGAATGATTGAGATTTCTCTTGGCACAGCTACCAGAAGACTTCCAACTTTCAGACAGGTTGCTAACGTCTCTCAGTCGCTCAGTAACGCTCAGGCCTCACCGGAAAAGTGTTTCTAATATCCTTCACTGGTCTCCGTGGAAATCTACGGCGTCACATTGTCCATTTTTTAACTGTCTATGGCAGCCACCGAGTACCCCGAGCTAGAAATCCAACATGGCTGCTCTGTGCATCAACAGTAGTGAAAGCTGTAGTAATGTACAGTTATTAGCACTTCTTGCGTTATTTGTGTCTCACTGAACCAGTCGTACACTGTGGACATGTTGTTATGCTGTTTGTATGCACAAAAATGGCGTAATGCGTTGTTATAAACTGGCATTGCTAACAATGGCTAACCTGGCTAGAGCTAATGAAAACAATGAAAATCCGACTTGTACATGGAACACATTCAACTCGGGTGTGACGTCATTCCCAGCTTCGACTTCCGAGGTAAACGCAACATACAACGAGCATCAGCATTTTAGTATTTAGCTCAAAGCACCGATGTGTCAAAAATACAGCCTCGAAGAGCCTATGTAGCACGGCTATAGACTCTTAGACTCACATCCACTTCTAAAGAATGAGCTGGAAAAAAAATCTAAATCAGGTTCTATGGACACAAAAGAAAGAAGAAAGGATGTTGTACAGCTCAACATCTCCGAAATACACAGCTAATACCCTGTGCTTCACAGTAGCTTTAGATATTCAGACATCTTGGCTGTGAAATCTGCCATAATCACTGCATAAGGTTGTTGTGATTATTCAAACCTACATATAATAGAAAATGTGAGATAGGTGGCAAAATGTATTCTACACACATTAGGACCTGGAAATGACCTGATCCTTCATCGGGAGTACTTCAAGGTAACAGCAATGTTACAGGTCTGTGGGTATAAGAAAGACATTACACATGGCAAACACATTCTTTCATTTAAGCGATTTATTTTCTGTTTATATCCCACTATAGCAGCCTTGGGCACAAAAACTGAAGAGGCAGATATACAGAGATTCTGAGAATATGGAAATTCATAGCTTCACACACTCTGCTGCCTTCAAGTCATACCTGTACACATGCAGGTATAGGATGTTGCTCAAATAAACGATAAACTACAGAGACAGAATTGTTCCCCTCAACCTCAACAGATAGACTGCTATGAACTCGGATGTATTTGTATGCTGCCAAGTTGTTGTACGTGTCAAAAAGCCGTCAGCTACGATGTGCAAAAAAATCATTTAAATTGCTTCCCAGTTCCTCATCACTCAAAAGTATATTAAAGAGGGTAAACGTTAGACAGTGTTTGGGTCTATTTATACAAGCAGGGGGGGAAATAGCCGTTTGCATACAGCTTAAGAGAATGCAAGCCAACCAAGAGATTAATGCACAGGGACGTGGGGTGAATACCATGACACAGCAGGGGAGGCAGGGAGAGAGGCAGCGAGGGAGGAAAGATACAAATGAATGGGATTACAGTGACCACAGAAAAATGCCTTCAAATAAAATATAGAAAATCTGTTGTAGGTGGGAAAGCAGAATGGAAATACAATGAGTCACACTTGTGTTGAAAGTAAGCAGAAAAGTTGGCGGAACCTGTAGGTGTTTTTTTGAAGACCACAGTCATGTATACTGGTGCAAATAATCCCTAAAAGTAGCTCACCAGTAAACGTTGCAGTGGTGAGAACAGTTGAAAGCACTCTGCCCTCACGGTGTGTAAACGGGTTGCATTTAGCCAATCCTGGATCAGCTAACTCATTCCCTTCACTGGGGGAGACTGCTGGGAATGACTACACTATGGGCTCTATTTTAGTGACGACCCGCACTCCCGACATGTTTGGCATTTTTGCTTTTGGTATTGTGCCCAGCGCACGTGGGAGCACAAAGTAGGTAGTCTACTAGTCTTAGACGTCTGCACTGAGAATAGATGTTTCAGAACCACGTCCGTGTCTGGAGCAAAGTCACTACGCCAGCAATTTGGTGATTTTGTCAACAAAGGCAACCCAAATACTATACATTTGCAAAAACAATTCTTAAAATTGTAAATGAAACATTCCAATTAAAGCCTTTCAAATCAGTAGATGCATTTTAATTGCCTTTAAGAATAAAAAGGCAATGAATATGATTATAGCAGGTATTACACCATGTTCTGTGACCACATTGAAAGAGTACTCCGTGGCCGGGTTAGCTCAGTTGGTAGAGCAGGCGCACATATATGGAGGAGTATGCCTCGCCGCAGAGGGTCCAGGGTTTGAGTCCGACCAGTGGCGATTTCCTGCATGTCTTCCCCCTCCCCTTTCACATCTAGCTGTTCTTTAAACCATTAAAGGCTGAAATGCACCCAAAAAAATTAAAAGATTTAGCATTGTACTTCTTTAACATTGTGAGACGCACAATAGTTAGACTGCACTCTAGGGATAGTCCGATTATCGGCTCTGACCAATTATCGGGCCGTTTTGTGGCGTTTTATTTGCCTGATAAATCACCAATAAAGTTAATGACTTAAAAAGTGCGCTACTTTGGCTCGGCTACAGCTCCGTGTCTGTCCCTCTGCTACGGTTTTACTCCCCACTGAGTCTGACTTAATGTCCCCCCCCCCACAACACTATCTGACTATCTTTTCCTGTGTATTATGTTCAAAGTTTCATATTTATTATATAATTGCTTAAAGCATTTAAACAAAGTTTTGTGTTGGAGTTTGTAACATTCCAAAATCTTAATTTTGACTTAAAGGTGCTCTAAGCGAGGTCATGTAAATTTTTTAGGCTACAGCATTTTTGGACCTTATGAGGTCATAAGGAGCAAGGTTACCTCCCCTTTCTCTGCTTTGCTTGCCCAGAAAATTTGGCCCACCCATGAGAAAGAGAGAGACATCATGGCTTGAAAAAAAGCAAAGCATGGCAGTTGGTCAAGGCCACACCTCCACCTTGCCCCCCCTCTCTCCTCCTCAATAGCTACAGACACAGAAATGGCACATACTAAGGAAAGGTCATTGTGGGACTGGCTAGTGGCTGTAATTCTGCACCAAGGCTGAATTTCAGGAAACAGACTTCAGATACAGTATTAGGGGACCACTAAGGTCTATATAAAAGAGACTTCAGATACAGTATTAGGGGACCCCCCAGGTCTATATAAAAGAGACTTCAGATACAGTATTAGGGGACCACTAAGGTCTATATAAAAGAGACTTCAGATACAGTATTAGGGGACCACTAAGGTCTATATAAAAGAGACTTCAGATACAGTATTAGGGGACCACTAAGGTCTATATAAAAGCATCAAAAGAGAGCAAACATCTCCTCCCTATCCGCTAGCTGCCTGTCCCCTGAACACACTGTAAAAAAACACAGTCTCTGTAGACAGCTCAGGCTCCACAAACGCCAACAAAAACAAAGTGGTCCAACCTGCCCAACCAAAAATAAAGAACAGTGCTCCAGCCAATAACCGACAAGAAGGAGCTGGTTGAGTCATGAATACGCATTGTGGAAGTAGCCTACGTGCTAACGCTGCTGCAGTGATGGCTCCTCCAAAAACGCGTCACATCACTTAGAGCACCTTTAATTATTCCTTCTAAAAGAACACCTATGTTTGAACCATTAGAATAGCTATTGTTGCGCATTATGTCTATAAGAGGGCAAACCAATACAATGAGATACAAAATTGCTTGTATAGGTATCTTTATTTAAACATAAACATGTCTTTTAAAAGATCTACATACCTACACTCACAAAATAAATGAATAATGTGGTTGTGTCAAACAATAACTGAAGACAAAGCAGGTGTCTCCAACGTGGCCTCCCTGCTGTCCTGTGTGTGTGTGGGTGTGTGTGTGTGTGTGTGTGTGTGTGTGTGTGTGTGTTTAAGAGCTAAGCCCCGCCCTCGGTCAAACACACAGAGGAGAGGACAGAGAAGCTGGCGCGACCATAAATGAGAGCAAGAGAACTCTCCGTATAGTTTTTTTCCTCTGCGCCCAAGTGTTATAATGGAACCCACATGGAACAACAATTTGCAGAAGTGCTGCTATTTTTCTTTCTTATTCCTAGCTCCAGTAGGGTCACACTTTCTGATTGATGGCTTGTGTCAGAAATTGTGACCTCGAGGCACGTTCTCGACTACTAAGCATGATAACGTCCCTCCAACGACGCCCCTGCAGGGCCCCTTACAGTGGTCCCAGAACATGGTGTAACATACGAATGTTGGTTTATGAATGAATACCAGCTATTCCTACAGTATGACTGTACTTCAGTTCATCAAATCCCTGCAGCCAGTCAGCAGCAGGACTTGTACGTCGCTAATTGTGCAGCCTCGGATTTGAAATGCTTCGCGCCACACACACGCACACACACACACACACACACACACACACACACACACACACACACACACACACACACACACACACACACACACACACACACACACACACACACACACACACACACACACACACACACACACACACACGTCAGCTCTTATCAATCCTTCCCCTCATCACAATATATATTAATCACAATATGATCCATTTACGACGTGAGATACGGAATTGAGACTTAAATTCCATACCGACTACACAGTGGCCACTTCATTTGCACAATTGAAATAGAGCCCTGTAAGGTGTGACTGACCTGACCAAACAGGAAATTACAGCAAACCAAAAGAATTATAGCTCATACACTATGTGCAGATGCTTCCATGATTAATTCATTACTTTGATACAAAAATCCCCCATGAACCTTGTTGACATATTATATTACAGTTTCAATTAAATAATGGGAACAAGTGGCAGCACTAGGACAGAACTATTGTATGGAAGGGTACGTGTGGTGTGTGTGTAGCTGCTGAACTGATCACAAACACGACAAAGCTTCCCATTCTTAAAAATGCATGACACTCTGGAGAGTAAAATTCACATTGATTAAAAGACACCCCCCCGGAGGTGTTGTGGAGAGTGGGAGCGCCTCCTCTGCAGGAATGAAAGTCCCCCCCCCCCCCCCCCTCCTCAGCGGAGACCGAACCCTCTGCTGACAAACAGGGAGCACAGGAAGTCAGTGTCAGCCACCGCCTCGGCTCTGGTTCCACTTCGGCTGGCCTTAGTTCTGTTAGGGTGGTAGCAGGGTGTGGGGGGTGGGGGGAGGGTGACTTGAGCGTGAGGAGGAGGGGACGGCCAAGTGTGTGGTCACAGCTCGTAGTCAAACTTGTACTCGTGAGCCAGGTAGATCCTGCGGAAGATGAGTGCGGCCAGGGCCAGAGTGAGCACCACGATGAGGGCTACCGAGCCCGCGCGGCTTTCATCCTGAGGTTGGCGAGGAGTCGGGGCGAAGACGGGCCTGCTGGCCGGTTCTCTGCCGTCTCTCTGGCCCTGCTGGCTGTGCTGCTGGGCACGACGCTGCCGGGGGCTGAGCGGGCGGCCGACGACGGGGCCGCGGGGGCCCTGGGGCCCGACTGTTCCTGTGGCTGGAGACACCTCTGCCTGTGGAGGAAGATGGCATTGGAGGAAAAAAACAGGCATTAGAGGTGAAACAGTTACTCGACTAATCGATTATGGCCACTGGATGCGGCTGCGTTGCGTTTCGTGTTGTGCTACAGCTTAGTCACGGCTCCATTGTGGCTCTAAAGTGCACTGGATATTTTTTTAGAAGTGAAGCGTGTCTTTCAGCAGACATCTATACAGAGGCTTTCCCTCCAATCTGACTGAGCCTGAGCTATTTTGCAAAGAAGAATGAGCAAAAATGTCTCTAGATGTGCAAAGCTGGTAGAGACATACCCAGTGGTGTAGTCTACGTGATACGCAGGGATATACAGTATACCCGCTAAGAAAGCTCCAGGATTTCCATACACCCACTTAAAAATGCCCAATGACAAGCAACAACATACTTTCTATTATATTTTTGATATATTTTTAATTGTCAGTGTTTTTTTTCTTCACATAGACTAAATGAAGGTATGTCCACCATAAATTGGTGCATAGTAGTGTATCCCAATGCAGGAAATGAAGTCTTTGATGCTCAAAATAACCATGGGGGAGGACACCCAGACCCCCCACTCAGTTCCAGCTCTCTGTCCTCACTGGGCCGGCATTTTTCTCACTCAAACACAGAGCTTTCGCATAACATTCACAGACCCGCCCAGTGAGGGTTGGGGACAGTGGGGCTGTAAATGCTGGACATCTTTTGTTGCCTTCTGTGATCACTTCATTAAATGTCAATACATGTCAATTTAGCCGATCACCCAGTCCAGCGGTTGTCATTAACCTGCATTTATGTTGATTCTGTCAGACAATGTTGTCCTCACAAAATAAGGATGTGATCCGCAGCTCAGCCAACAGCTTGGACTGCTGGTTAAAAGGTAGTATTTATGAGCTACAATCAAATCACTCATCATCAATTAATACTCCACCATAATTCCACTGTCTGACAATAGAAATGTAAAATATGTAAATGAGGATAATGAAATCACGAATTTGGTTCTATTAAAACAGCGCATTAAGATGCTTTCCTTTTATGCAACTTTATCAAAATAAGTCATTCATGAGCTTCCAGGATCAACCTATTAAAAGCTACTCCCAGTTTCGGCATATATACTTAGTGTTAGAGTTAGTTAAAGATAAAGTTATGATGCTCGTGCTGATAGAATGAGTTCTCTCTGGAGGGCAGGAGACCGTGAGGGCGATGACTAACCAATGAGCAGTGCCGACGGGCCTAGCTTTTACACAGAAAATGCACATTTCACCCAATTAGAGACTGGCTGGAGGGAGCCTGCACAAACTGGACAGATGCAGTAAACACTTCACAATTATCTTACATCCCTCTGTACTCAGGGAACAGCAGCAAGGCAGTGTGGGATACCGCGGGCCGGACAAGTTTTAACTCTTGTCCCTTCAACTGCAGCGGCAGATGGGGAGTCTATTTCTGACGTGGCCCTCCTCAGTTTATCCAAACACTAATCTAGACCCTATTCTCTGCCCATTCAGACTGGATCAATGGGTAGCAGCTGGAGTCAAAACCAATGCTCTTAGGCAACAAAGCTGGTACATACCATCTGAACTGGTGAAAAAGAAGCCACACAACCACAGGCTTCATGCTACCATAGCACATCAACTGATGTAATGAGAAAGCGCCGATATCCAGCTGCTTGATTTCATACAACCACAGTAACTCCGTGCAATCAATTGAGCTAGCGTGGTGCTGCTGCAAACTCAGCATGCAGAATAATTTCCTTCCATACATATTCAATATGATTTTTGAGCTCAGTGGAATCTCAGCAGGTGATTAAGCATGCCTCCAATTAAAAGGAACAATGTGAAAGATGTGTAATTGACTGGATACAGACAGCACCATGTCATGTCCTTTTGATTGTACACTGTGGAGCTTCCAAACACCCGCTGCTCTGTCCAACACTTGGAGCTTAAATGGATTGAAAAAAGAAGCACAGAATGCTGTAGACAGGTCGGGTTTTAAATTATACCAAATATCAGGAGAAGGAATCAGCCAAGCCTAAACGGTCCTTAAACTAGGTCGCTTGTCAGTGAATGACATTTATTGTTCAGTGGTATATTTTTCATCAAGTCTTTGTTGATGTTATACATCACAAGAAAGCAGTCAAAACAGTCAGTGGCTTCTTTCTACAGCTATTCTTGAAAAGCACTGTATCTTATTTATTACAATATGATCCATTTACTTTGTGAGATACAGAATTAAGACTTATATTCCATACCAACCATAACCAACTTCACAGTGGATGTTGCATTTGCACACTTGAAATAGAGCCCTGTATAGTGTGACTGACCTGACCAAACAGGAATTTAAAGCACAAAAAGAATTCTAGATCATACACTATGTGCAGAGGCATAATAATTAATGCATTACTTTGAGACCAAAATCCCTCTATTGATTGCACTAAGTTACTGTGGTCGTATGAAATGATCCTTAAACTAAGGTTGCATGTCAGTGATGTTATACATCACAAGAAAGAGTCAGGTTTCAGTGTGCTTCTTTCTACAGCTATCACACAGGCAGAGATCCACTGTAGAGGATAACATTGTCTTGACAAGTAGAATCCCTGACAGACTAGAGAGAAATGGTGATATATAAGACATGTCATATTTCCAGAACAGCGCACAACACTCCATTTAAGTCAGTGGTTCCTTAAAGGGTAACAAATGTTTTTTTTTCCAAGTTGGACCCTATATTCCCACGTTTTTGTGTCTAGGTGCAGTGTTTCCCACTGATTAGAAAGCAATTTGTGGCATGTGGGGGGTATTTTCGTAACAATCGAGTATCAAAAACTGAGGAGGACACGCTGTTGGATTCTGTCCTCATCTACTACCCTTTCTTCAATGCCTAACAAATCTATCTCTTTCTCTCCCAGTGACCCTGTCTTTCTGCTTGAGCAGCACTGGTTGAAATCTGAAAATATTGTAAACAAATTAATAATATAACTAATTCCACTGGTCGGACTGTTCAGCTCTGTTTCAGACTGATACCTCCGGTTCAGGCTGGTCCTAATCCTCAACACGTGCCTTTTTTCAGTCGCGGAAAATACTTTTCAATACTCATCTGGATTGAAGCAGCAAACATTCAGTGTAAGAGAAAAAAAGAAAAATGACATAACATTGTTTTTAATAAGTTTATTTGATTCACAGCTGCTACATATAGTGTTTTGACCTCGACAACCCAACTGCATTTCACTGCAAACTTGCGACTGGTTAACTTTCTAAAGCAGGCGCAATCGCTTGTTTGCTAAGAGTCGGGTCGGGACTCCAGCATTAACACACTGAGAACATTGTATTCAGAATATAAAATATTTTTTTATAGCACTTTTTAATGGGTGATTGTGTAAAGGTGTTCACGAGATACCAACCTTTCGTGAACTTGTGAATTGCGCCAGCCGCCTTCTCTCGTTTTGATGGAGACAGACGCAGTGTGCACTGGGGCTGTGTGTGCATCTGTGTGTGTGTGTGTGTGTGTATGTGTGAGAGAGACGCGTGAGTGACAAAAGAGAGCAGGGAAAGAAATGGCAGTTGAACGAATACGCTGCGCGTTTTAAATAGCGTTAAAAAATGTGTTGATTGTATGGCACACCGCCACAAAGTAGTCTATGTGTGGGAAACACTGAAGTGACTGATGGGAACAAGTTTTGGCATTGGTCCATTATTAAGCGAGATCACGGAAGTTGGCAGCGGCGAAACAAGCTACAATGTAAGTTAATAAGGCAATTGTCCAGCTTGTACTTACCTTCACAAAAGTGCTTGTTTTGCCACTGACCGGCTCAGATTAATTAATTAATTAATTAATTAATTGTCTGACAACATTATGGAAAGGATTTCGAAGGCCTCCTGCACACTGGCACTGGTCAAAGTTGATCTTCTATTAGTTTGAATCAGTCGGCCCATTCTCCTCTGACCTCTAGCATCAACAAGGCATTTTCGCCCCCCCAGTACTGCCGCATACTGGATGTTTTTCCTTTTTCAGACCATTCTTTGTAAACCCTAGAAATGGTTGTGCGTGAAAATCCCAGTAACTGAGCCGATTGTGAAATACTCCGACCAGCCCGTCTGGAACCAACAACCGTGCCACGCTCAAAGTTGCTTAGATCACCTTACTTTCCCATTCTGACATTCAGTTTGGAGTTCAGAAGATGGTCTAGACCAGGACCACACCCCTAAATGCATTGAAGTAGCTGCCATGCGATTGGTTGATTAAATAATTGCATTAACAAGAAATTGAACAGGTGTTCCTAATTATTCTTTAGGTGAGTGTATACTGATTTATAGGGCTGTCCTCGACTAAAGATATTCTTAGTCGACTAACACTTATACGATTTTGTCGACTAATCGATTAGTTGATTTAATTGACAGAGCTGTGCGCTTTGAGACGTGGTTAAGACTAGAAAAGCACAATATAAATGTAGTTAATTAACCATCTGTAAAACTGAGTTTCTCCACAATTAATCCTGTAAAAGCACCACTTTAAATCTTGTGTTTACCATAAATGTGCTCAGAAGTTTCTTGGAAATAAATAATTAAGCATGAATAAGCATAAAAAATGACTAATCGACTAAAGAAATCTTATTCACCTAAGACCAAAACGACAGATTAGTCGACTAATCGACTAAGAGGTGGCAGCCCTACTGATTTGATTACAGCAAAGACAACGTTGGCAGTATTGACGGCAAAATAGGCTACAGAATATTTTGTATTTCTGTATTGACAGGTGCACTTGAAAATCGTTAATTATTTATTATTATTTTTTAAATTACATTTATATCTGCATTTATGTCAAAACGTAGAGACTTTCAAACATCAAAATGTAATTTATTAATTTTATTTATTTATTAAATTTATTTATCAAAATGACATAAACATCTTTTCGTATTCTATTTTGCCTGGAAAAATAGGCGTCGGTCCTATTTCTAGCATGCACGCGTTTTTGGTGCAGCTCGAGCCGCGCCTGAGACGTGCGTGTCATGCAGGCAGTGTGCAAACTCTAACCTGTTAACATGGGAGCCGAAATAAAAACGGACACGCCACGCAGCTGACACTCTCACGCCATGCAGGCAGTGTGCAGGAGGCCTAATGAGGTCGACCTTTCTGTTAAAGAGTAAGATCCTTTTTTTAAACATAAAAACATCGGGGAAAGTGCGTCTCCATGAAGCTCCCAGCTAAGCTCCTCAATCTCGTGACGTAGTTAGGAAGCAAGAACGAGCTAACTATTGATAACATAAGCATTTTGGCTCGGTGGATGTCGATTTTAAAGTCATGTTAAAACTATTTCCCATCCTTTTCCCATCGATTTCCAGCCGCAGCCTGTCACCTCCCCCTGTACTAACGTTACTTGCTCCGTGATGTTTAGACCCCACAATGCCTTGTGTTTCTCCCCCCCGCTAACGTATCAGATGTGACATGACAAAAGCCTTTGGTTTTCACATGTGGGTAGGCCAAGGTGAGAAGAGGGAGATTAGCTAACTTTAGCCAACATTCGAATAGTAATTTCAGGATTCAAATAGTATTGATTATTTTACTAATCGAATTATATTCGACTTTGGGAATTCGTTCAACAGCACTAGTCCTGTTTAACCCCAGGGGGGCAGTATGACACCTACCTGCTCAGCCCGGGGCTCTTCAGAAGCTTCCTGGCCTGCAGACGTGGAGGCGTCTTCCTGGGCGAGTGTGGAAGGCTCGCTTTCTGCACCTCCGCTCTCACTTGCCGGTCTAGATAAACTGGACTCTTCCTGCATTAACACACATTGAAGTGCAGTCATCTACACTGTGCCTTGGCTCCTGTCATAGGGCTGGACAACATAACCTCAAATGTATATCATAATAAACTGTCACAAATACTTTAACAACTGTAAAGAAAAACAAACAAGAATTGTTTTTTAACAAAAACACTGCATGATATTTTCTCTTTCATGGTGGCTTACTTTGGATGAGTAAGCTAGTAATAAAGTAATGGCCAATTTTTAAATAATAGCACATGGCCAGCACGGACAAATCAAAGCTTGGTTCAATTCAAAATCTGGAATTACCTGTAATATAATAGTTCACACAGTAAATTTAGTATACCACTGCTGCTCTTACTTTCCATTTTCTGACAGAAGTACTAGTTTCATTTACTAATAGTTTCCAATCACTTGTACTTTGTTGCAGGTTTTAAAAAGTAATATCAAAATCAAGCTACGGTCATTGAAATTCAACACTTCCTGCATATGTTTCAAATCAAAAGTATAACAGAAACGAGAAGGATAATAGCATTTGAGCTGTTAGAAGACTTTTAATGTGAAACGTGTGCAGAAAGTCTCAATGTTTCACTTCACACTCAGAAAACTTAATTAATTAGAGAATAAAACCAGTATTTCAGTATTGTAAGTAGTATTTATTATATTCTGTAAAAGTTTTGCAGATCAGCCACGAGTGGACCTCGCGGTGAGATTATTTTATTAACTGCTGTTTCCAAAAATGTACACTTGACTTTTTAGCCAACATGCATGAGAAGTCCTAAGAGTGCTCAGAAAAAAAAGGGCAAATGTGAACATTTATACTTCCATGACATCTGGGCAAACTCCATCTGCTGATGAAGATGTGATCATCTTATGATCGAAATCCCCAGAACAGCTACTAAATGGACCTTGTGGTGGATAATTAATTTTAACTGTTTCCAAAGTCAAGAATTAACTTTTAAGTGAGTAAAAGTGTGAGTATGACAACTGTTTATTCTCACTTAAATCATACTGCATTTAGACAATTTATTGACAATTGTAATATGAGTACATTTAAATGGGTATGAGATTCATAATGGTTCATTGACCAGCCCTAACATCAAACAGGGTTCCCGTTACAGCTAGTTTGTACCTTGAAGTTGATTTGCTGGGCCAGCTCTTTAGCCTTGTGGTCCTCTGCGCTGGGGTTGCTGTTGGGGGTCAGAGCCAGGAGGGCAGATCGCATGGAGCAGCCACACGCCTCACAGCAGAAGTCCTGGGACCTGTCGGAGAACAGGTGGTACACGGTGAGGTCATCCTACTGCCAAGAGCACCTCTCATTCTACATGTCACAGTGCTAACCCTTGGCCTAGAGAGTAGGTTGCCCACTAGGCAGACACACTAGTTTACTTTCTGCAGGTCCATTATTTATTCCATCCTGTTGGCACAATAGATCTGTTGTCCTGGTGTTGCCAAGTTGTGTAGCCCAGGCCTCTGTGGCCTACTTGTTAGTGGGCAAGTACGATTTTCTGGACATTTTCACATTTTATGTAATAGTTGACAGTGAAGAGGCAGACTGGAAATGCACAGAGGCAGAGAGAGAGAGAGAGAGAGAGAGAGAGAGAGAGAGAGAGAGAGAGAGAGAGAGAGAGAGGTATAACATAGGGCTGCAGGATTCTTTGTAAGAATTAAGATCACGATTCTCGCACTGCATTTCTTGTCTGTGAAAGTGTCTTTCAAAGAAACAAAGCAAGCATATGGGCTTATATTAAACATTTATTAAATTCCAACATGGTCAACATAGCTCCACCTTAAAAAGAAGAAAATCCTATATGTGTCAGTCTAGCCATTTTCATCCCCATCAACCCACAGTAGTACAAATAGGAGTTGGAGGAAAATACAAGTGAAAAGGTGGCATGACCAAAACCAACATCCACTTGTTTCCATTAGAGACTTTATTCTTTACAGTTACAGTCTATAATGGGCACCGCTTTTTTCTATAATGGGCACCATTTTTTAACATGCAACAAAAGATACTCTGTAACCATTTGGCTACCAAGACGCATTCTGTGAGCACACTAAAATGACTTATTTCTGGTAATTTCAGTATGCAAACTGTCATCATTCATTCTTAATGAAATGACGACTTTAATCAACCAAATGTTTGTTACTCTGGCCTCCATGTGTTCCCCTCCACACCTTGACCAATGCTTACACTATTAATTTCCAAGATTCAGAGACCTTCATTTAAAAAAAATAAAAAAACAGTATGTGTGACAGTATTAGGCCATTTGATGAATAAGCAGGTCCCTCAACTCTAAAAGTGAACAGCCTGCTTCATAAATGAAAAATAAATTACTGTGAGTACAATGGCAGTGGTTCAGTGACTAAATAAATTACCTGTTAATTATGAACAGGCCCAACATTGATGTTCTGGCTCACTTGTCACAGTATATCAGGTTTACCTGCCAAGTTAACTGAAAAATTAACTTTTTACCAACTAGCGTGTAGAATAATTACATTTTTACTGATATGTGTCACACTACCTGTATGCAATTATACGGTGGCTCATGCTTGTAATTCATACTGAAGTGCAATTAGGCAGGGCTGTAGTCAAAACCACCTTTGTCAAGTCCAAGACAAGTCCAAGACCACGACTAGTCGAGTCCAAGTCAAGACCAAGTCCAGAGAGGTTCGAGTCCAAGACAAGACCGAGTCCAAAAAGGTTCAGGGCCGAGTCCGCACCGAGTCCAGGACAGGAAAAAAGCCTAATGCATCCATGACATTATCAGCCATTTGGGGTTATTATTTGTTGATTTAAAAGCAAAGACAGTGTCACAACACCAAGGATTTTTAAGTAAAGACATTCCCCTTGATATCATATAATCTAATCTAAAGAAAACAGAATGATGATATATGGTAATACCTCATAATAACAGTGTTAGATGTATGTAATCAATGTATTCTGCAAATATCTTTATGTAAAAAGACAAATAGATTACAATCCAAATATAAAAACATAATGGAATGTATTGAAGTAAGGCTAACAGGCATTCTGTATTGCTTTCAAATATGTATTCTCCTTTGGATGGACTTTTCTAATTATATCTGAGTCAGCACACATGTAGACTAGGAATCATTTACTCCCCCCTCCGGTTTTGCTCTTTTGTTGTTAATGTAGGCCTATTAATAAACCCCTGGACTGTAATATTTCAGATGTGTTTGAGCAATGTCCAAAACTTTGTGCACACTCAAAATACAGTATATCTGTGTTCTCTGTGATTTGGAGGAGTCGTGATTTTGAGAAAAATAAAGTTATAATAGGCTATTACAAGAATAAAGTCACTGTATTTCAGAAATCTACCTGCACCATAGTCTGCTGTGCATTATGTGATTGCTGTAGCTCTCAGACCTTCTGACAGACACAGAGCCCTGTTTGGGTGTCTGAATGAGATAAAGAGTTTAGCTAGAGAAGTGGCCGTACGCTGCTCTACATCGGAGGTGGAAAACCGAATCTACTGCAGAAATACACGGAGCACAAACGCAACACATCTACCGCAGCATGTCAACAGCAGAGCGCATCCGTTATAACCTGAGGCTGCGCTGCATTTTACAGAGAGAGTGGACACTAAGAGACGCACAGGTCTTCTTCAGAGCTCTGTGTGGTTGAGTCTGAACAATAGACTGGAAACGTCACGTCACAGGAACTTTAAACTAAATCATTAGTATTGCGCTCCTTAACTTTGTGTTGATGGCATCAATGTATTACACTGATTTGGCTATGATTCCTCCGAAAACTTCACCCGGCTTTAACAGCTTTCCTCACGTAGAGACGGTTGCTAGGTGATAGCAACCAACACAACATGGTCGGACTCCGCACGTAGCTGCCCGGACAAAGTTACATTTGGGACTACACTCAAAACATTCGGGGCTGAAGCCCCGGCAAAATCGGCTGACGCCGCTCCTCCTAAAACCGGGACATTGTAGCGTCCCAACAGGCTTTTGTCGGGACTCGGGACATTAACTTCAAAATCGGGAATGTCCAAGTCAAACCGGGATGTCTGGTCACCCTAATTATGTTCCTAGTAAACAAACCTAGGTAGCGGCGAAAACGTTATATGGGAACATAGTAAAGAGTAAAGACACCTGGATTCGGTCGAGACCAAAAGCCATATTTGGCAAGACCAGTGGCCGAGACCGAGACAAGTCCGAGTCCGAATACCAGCGAGTCCGAGACAAGTCCGAGACCATAGAAAAACTGACTCGAGTCCGGACTCAAGTCCAAGACCGGACTCGAGTACTACAGCCCTGCAATTAGGTTTGAAATACATGTCATGATTACGAAGCAACCCTGATGTAATGCATTTGCCACAACACCTTATCTGAAATACATAATGTCGCGGCTACATGCTTTAAGGAAAATCCTGCTATTCTTCAACCTTTGTCTTATTGTCATTAACGTGTCGACTCTGTCTAGTGGCCATGCTACCTATTCTCTCCAAACCTCAATTTTAGATATTTGGGAAACGCAACTTCAGCAAAACAGCATACATCTGGGAAAGCAGAGCATTTTACATAAACTATGTTTTTTTACAAATAATTTCAACGCTTGTTTCGGAGTCCAACTGAATGGAAACACAGAAATTAGTCCTCTTAATTCGCTATTGTAGCTAACCGTATAAGAATCTATTTTTAGGGCAATATTAGGGCTAACCAAACAAGCTGCATATTCATCTGGGCACAACGGTTGGTTTACATGTGTGAGGCTGTTGCTTACTGTTTTTTGCTTGCCACAATACACGTTGTTCAGCGGAGTGCGCGTTACCCAATTCTCAGTGAGTGTAAGCATGGCCCATAGTCAGATTGGGTAACACTTTTACAGTTAGCCTGTCTTTTCATTGACATTTTGTTTGACCCTATTAATTTGCCTAGGTCAGTGTTCATGTTGGGCAATTCTTCTTGTTGACGAAACCAAGCTGTAGTGACTGATGAATCCGTCCCACAGACATCATTTTCAGTTGACAAAGAAGCTGTGGTAGGGGCTGCTATCTATTTTGCAAGGACACCATAGCTGCATCCAGATCTTAGTGCGATTGTAGTTGTGTTTTTTTTCCCCTATCCTAGAACAGGACCAATTCACGTTGAATCACTCGGTGCCAAATTTCGGTACCTGAGAGCGCATAAGTCCTGTCCTCTCTACATGTTTCACAGAGAGCGGGGCTCAGCTTCACAAACGCACGCACGCACGCACACCAAATACAAGAATAAAAGTTACAGTGCAGTGTAAGAAATGAATATTTTTTTTATTAATAGGTTGTAGGCAGGAGAGAGGGACACTGCAGTTATTAGGTCTAAATAGGTTAGTGACACAGGAGTGAAGCCATTTGAGTTTGTGGCAAAACCTTTCACAGTGCTAATTTTTAATTTTGTGACTTTCGATTGATTTAAGTTTTCTTTTAAATAGTGTTAAAATCTCGTTCTCATGAACCCAATCTCGTCTCTCGTCTCGTGAGCTGGCTGTCTCATCACACCCCTAATAAAAATGTGTAGCCAGTCCAATGCTGACACAGCAACCCGTTCTCACTCCCAACTCGTCGATTACCGACGCTTGGTCAATGGCTCTCAGTGTCAGATACCGACACAAAAAGCACCCTTTAGCGTCTGTATGGGATGCACCGGGCAGAGCAGCAGCTCGACCACGGCACTGCAAGATGACATAGTATGAAGCGCGACAGCGATTAGTATTAAAGACCTAAAATCTGCGTAAGGAGGCAGGTTGGGGAGGTAGATGGGTCAAACAACACAGGACTTTCACGCGGGAGGGGTTCGTGTCCTGTTGTTGTTCAACGTGTCACTTAAATGTACATTTTGTAACCCCGCCCACGATATTTTCCTAATCCTAACCAAGTGGTTTTACCCTACACATTAAAGGGGTGATAGAATGATTATATAGGGTATTTTACACTGTTCCTTAAGGTCTCCTAATGGGGTATGTAACATTGGTTGGGCTGAAAATTCCCCGAATGCTATTTTATTAGGCCCTTAACTACCCTGTGAATATGGCTCTATTTGGAACAAGAGCTTTTCTTCCAAATATGGTATGCTCATGAATATTCAGAATGAGCTACACGCTGATTGGTTTGAGCAAACTACATAGAAACACATGGGAGACTCGACAGCAGGTCTCATTGCAAAGTTATACATTGTTTGTCAGGCTATTACTTTATTAAATTCACTTCTGAGACTTTTTTAAGCGAGAAATCAATTAAATAAAGCTCAAATATGGGATGTTTTACGAAAATTGATGGCTTATTGCAAATTTGGTAAGACTGTGTGTCGGAGTTCAGCTGCCGGTGCTGCCTGTGTTGCTGCCTCGCTGCACGGCCTGCCTTCCTCCACAGACCCCGAACTGCTGTGAGGTAGCTGGAGCTCCGTCACGCCTGGCAGCCTACAGCACTCCATACCCGTGGAGTCACCATTTTGGGGTTAATGGACCAAACGCTGCTGCGCTGACAGAGCTCCAGGGCCAGCCGCTCCCCTCTTCCTGCTAGCTAAATGGCCCGTGTGTGAGAGTGATAGCGCGGTCAGCGAGCTTGTTACACCAGCAATCTCTTACAACAGTTCCAGTTAATCTTGGCTGGCTGTCAGCATAACTAGCTATATTTACAGTTTGAATTTTGTCACGCCACTTATACAACATATCTCTAAAGGTCTTATAAAGCTAACAACGGTGTCCGATTTCAAGTTAATGAATTTTTGTGAAGATTAGGGGTTTCATTATCTATGACTGTCCCTTCAATCCTAGCTATGTGTAGCTAGCTACAAATCACGGATAGTTAGCTTCATTTTTGGCGTAATTTCTGTATATTTACAGTTTGAATTTCATCACACCACTTATAAAACATCTCCCTAAAGGTCTTATAAAGCTAACAACGGTGTCCGATTTCAAGTTAATGAATTTTTGTGAACAGTGGGGGTTTCGTTAGCTATGACTGTCCCTTCAATCCTAGCTATGTGTAGCTAGCTACAAATCACGGATAGTTAGCTTCATTTTTGGCGTAATTTCTGTATATTTACAGTTTTAATTTTCATCACGCCACTTATACAACATCTCCCTAAAGGTCTTATAAAGCTAACAACGGTGTCCGATTTCAAGTTAATGAATTTTTGTGAACAGTGGGGGTTTCGTTAGCTATGACTGTCCCTTCAATCCTAGCTATGTGTAGCTAGCTACAAATCAGGGATAGTTAGCTTCATTTACCGCATAATGTGTGTATATTTATAGTTTGAATTTCATCACGCCACTTATACAATATATCCCTAAAGGTCTTATAAAGCTAACAACGGTGTCCGATTTCAAGTTAATGAATTTCTGTGAACAGTGGGGGTTTCGTTAGCTATGACTGTCCCTTCAATCCTAGCTATGTGTAGCTAGCTACAAATCAGGGATAGTTAGCTTCATTTACCGCATAATGTGTGTATATTTATAGTTTGAATTTCATCACGCCACTTATACAACATCTCCCTAAATGTCTTATAAAGCTAACAACGGTGTCCGATTTCAAGTTAATGAATTTCTGTGAACAGGGGGGGTTTCGTTAGCTATGACTGTCCCTTTAATCCTAGCTATGTGTAGCTAGCTACAAATCAGGGATAGTTAGCTTCATTTACCGCATAATGATAATAATTACGATTTCAAGTTAATGAATATTTGTGAATTTCAGAGGAATTCTAGGTGGAGCTAGCTCTCATTGATAGAGCTACATCCAGCCGCAGGCTCTATCAATGAGACTCGCGGATAAGCGGCGTTTATTTCCCCAATCGTTTGTTTAAATAACTCAACACATTATAATTACACACATTAAAAGATTAACTGGAACCTGTGGTAACAGATTGCTGGTGCAACAAGCTCGCTGACCGCGCTCTTACTTACACACACACCGGCAATTTAGCTAGCAGGAAGAGGGGAGCTGCAGGCCCTGGAGCTCTGTCAGAGCACCGGCGTTTAGTAGTCCATTTGCCAAAAACCGGTGACTTTGCGCGGGTATGGAGTGCTGTGGGCTGCAAGCCGTAATGGACCTCAATCGAGCTCAGAGCAGGCCGGGGTGTGTAAAGGAAGGCAGGACGGGCGGCGAGGCAACAACACAGGCAGCACCGGCGCTGAATTCCGACACACAGTCGGACAAAATTTGCAATTAGCCATCCATTTTCGTAAAACGGCCCATATTTGAGCTATGCATAGTTGATTTCTCGCATAAAAAAGTTTCAGAAGTGAATTTTGTAATGGAATAGCAGAGATCTGCGTGACCTAGCTAGATTCAGAAGACTACCAGATCTCAAGTCAGTTGTGTAGCCTATGTAAATGTTGGGGCGTGACTGTTCTCTTAAGGTTCCGGATTTTGAGATGCTTGCGTAAGCAACTAGCTTTGTTGAGATTCGCCCGTTTTCAGCGGCAGTTTCAAAATATGAGATTTTCATAGTAAAGGGGTGTCAGTGGGACTTTGAGCTTCTATGTATGTCCTATTTACCCACCAAACTGTGACAGGGTAAAATCGGTTTTGCATTCTATCACCCCTTTAAAGATTATACCAAGGGGTCCCGACCCAGAGCGTCAAAATTTGACGGCAAGGGGTCCTGACCAAGCACGTTGAAAAGTGGCGCCAAAGGAGTACGCAAAGCGTTGAAAAAATGAAGCAAAGGGGACCTGACCCAGAGGTTTAGAAAAAATTACGCCAAGGGGTCCTGTCCAAGCACAGTGAGTACAATGTTTTTAATCACCGTTAAAATGGCTAAAACTACGCAAATTAGACCTGAATTACCCCATCAAACACCCTATGAAGAGAGGATGACTGCCCAAAATGTTCTCACTGTGGCAATTTAAACATGAACAAACACACAGAGAATTATTTTTGGAGAAGTGTAGCAGGCAGCCAATCAACAGTCTGTTTGATACAGAGCCAAATTTCAGATTTGCTGATGGTCAGAGTGTGTTGTGGTCAACACGAACAAAGAAAGAGAAACCAGACCAAGAACTCTGAATTAGTCAAGCATTTAAGTTACATTTCACAAAGTTAGCAGCCAGTGCAGTGGTTGGTATTGATTTAGAAAAATTTACCGTCATCTAGGTGCTCAGCCAATGGTTATTTGGCATCTTGATTATGAAGCTATAAAGATTTTTAGATTAATCTGCCCATACCTTACAGGGCTGTGTATGAATCCTGTCAAAAAACTGGCAGAAAACCAGCTTCAAAAGCTGTGTTTATGGCATTGGCTGTCTGTTTGTATTGTTGGCTGCCTCACAGTGTATCCTCATCTGACAGGTTTGTTATTTAACCTCACCACCTGTGGCACATCCACATGCCAGGTCCCTGCTAAGGGTTCAGACAGCTGCGTGCACTTTTACGCTCTCATGTCATTCTTGACAGTGGGGTTCAGTGCAATATTGCTAAAAGAAGGATCAACACAGCTGCATAGCGCAGTGGTGTGGAAACAACATAAAAATGCAACACATTAAAGAGGTGTCTGTGGGTTTGACTTAGAAAAAGCTAATCGTCCCTTGCATCAGCTAATGGGCTGATGTTACAGCTGTGAAGAGGAGGGATGAATCATGCTCTGAGGAACACCACATCATCACTGTGGCACTCCTCAGGCTAAAGGTGGCATGGATACATTTGGATACATTATGGTAATAAATGATCCAAATCAGTGTCTTCCTCTGGAGCCAAACTGAAATTGGATTCTATTCAAGTGAAGTTAAGATGTAGCTGGGGAAGAAGCTGGGCTTTTAAGACATTAGACATTTTGCAAGGCACGGCAAATGTTCTCTTACACCTCCAGTCATCTTGTCAGTGGACTATGACAGCTTAAACAGGGAATCTATGTCTCCAAAAGCAGACATTCCGTGGTTGGTTGATGGTTGCGCACATGAATGACTGTTTTAATTCTTTTAGGCATAAGTGCTAATCATCATGAACACATCTAAGCTTTAAGAAAAAAAAAGTCAAAACTGGAGATTTGGTTTGTAAAGCAGTGTTGGGCAGTGGTGTTTTTGGTTTAACTACTTCTCAGTAGTACAAATTGAAAATACAGAAAATACTCTAAAGAAAGAAAAACAAGGCCGAAAAGACCAGGGATTAACTTGATTGGACAAACGAAGAGATGGACGTGTTGCTTGCTTTCAAAAGGTCTCCATTTCTGCCTGTCCAGACTACAACACAACCCCGGTGTTTTCAAAAGTACACAGGGTCAGCAGTGTTTCCAAATGTCTGTTTTTAAGGGGCTCGGAAACACCGGAGTAGTGTCGACGCGAGGCGTAAACGTAGCAAGGTTTTTTTTAAAACAAAAACGTATTAGTGTGGATAGAAATATACCAACCGGCTGCTATTTGCCATTAAACAGAAGAAAAAGAGTAATTTCCAGTAAGTGCATGGAAAATACCCTACCCTGTCGAAATTTACGCACTACACAAGTGAGTACATAGTGTACACAGTGCACTACATGTATAAGTGTACTCGCAGAAGTATATGAATTGAGACACACGGTTAGATTTTACACAAAATGCCTAACTTTGGACAAGCTCCAGTTTGGTAACAACAGTTATGGCCCATTGTGTTATCACAACTCCAGCTTGACAGCATTTTCAGGTAGACATGCACTATAGGTGCTTTTCCATTACCAGTACCTACTCGACTCGCCTCGACTCTACTCTACTCGCCTCGACGTGCGTCCGTTTTCCATTGCAGATTTTAGGATCGCCTCAGCGTGGCTGGTCGTCATAGCGACTGCCCTGGGCGTGGCTTAGTAGCTTGCTTTTCCACTGACATATCCCCATGGATGTATTAAGAGAACTGGATACAGTGATCGGCGGGAAGCCCCGTACGTTCCAATGAGAGTGCTCAAAAGCGCATTAAGACAACATGGAGCTCGGCTCTTCCGCATTCTTGGCCCATGACGTCACGATGGACACGCGCACTAGCAACAATTTGTTTGTGTTGTCTTAGCAACCGGTAGCAACATGCTCGTTCATGAGGTCTCTCTCGTCTCTCTTACAAGTGGCGAACTCAGGAACTCGCCGTTTTGATTGTATAAAATATTCACTAACGTTAAACACAGTGTGTTCGTTGTTCCCGATCGTTTACATTCTTAGCTAAATAAACGATAGATGTATTTAGACAACCAAGGACATTTAATACTTATGTCGTGCTACTAGCTAGCTAGCATCTAGCCTGCAGTTTCGTGAACAGAGCTCATCCATGGCTTCATCTCTCATCCACGTTACAAGCTTTACAGCATACAGCCCTCGGATGTATCATAAGAGAGAACCAGGGCGATGTAATCACTATGTCTGTAGTAACGTTATGTAGGCATGATATAATACAGCCATGCTAGCTAAACCTAATGTTAGCAACTACCTAGCTAGCTGCTAGCCCCGCCAGTTTGGGAAACGCTAGTTACGTTACATCCACGTAACAGGCTTTACAACATACATACATCCCTCGGATGTATCATAACTTCAGAAGATAATACCATGGACGTGTTAATAGAACACATGATGAATTATAACCACTAGCTATATCCATTATTACAGCTAGCTACGTGAGCTCGGCAGAACAGTCATGTGAGCGGGCGTGCGCAGTCCCGTGGGCCTGCTCGCGTCCATTATGCGCGTTCATCATTTCAAATTTAATAATTCTGTATTCACTTCTAGTGACTGTTAAAAATGTTAAAAACGTAACGTTTTAAACAAGGACCCTTTCATTGTTCAAGCTGGTAAGTTATATACCCCGAAACAAATGATCCGCTGAAATATAGACGTTTCTTTCGCCATGTAATGTCTATGTGAAAAGTCTTTCTGGGCCATGGGGTACCGTACCACCGTTATCCGCTAAGCCCATGTTGGCATATAGACATAGCGCTCCTCCTGGGGGCTTGCATATCCCCGACGCATTTCCTGGTTAGAGAGATAGTTAACGTTTACTGCTCCAGATTTCCCACCGTGGTCACATATATATGACTCTAGAGTCGCTACTCGCTTTGTTTCTCTCACATATATATGACTCTAGAGTCACTACTCGCTGCGGAGATAATCGCCGTCACTCTCTCACTTCTCCCTCGCTCACCAGCTTCCCACACAAACACATACGGCGACTCGACACACACACATCACACATGCACACACCAGCGCACCAGTATAACCATCAGCCACTTGTATGCTACGGAGAAAGCTCTGCGTGGAGCCTCCGGCAGCAAAAAAACACCGCTGGCTAAACTATTTAAAAATGCCGTCTGTCGCTAGCAATGCGGTGATCAGTGACGATTCTTTCCGACCAGTCAGCAGCCTGCAGGGTTTCATGTCACCTTCTCGGCTCGCCTCAGCTCGCTTGGAACCTCGACTGAGGAGGTGCTAAAAAAAAGTACCTGTTAGCAGGTACCAGGTACTTTTTTTCGTAATGGAAAACCAAAAAAGGCAAGGCGAGGCGAGGCGAGTAGGTACCATGTAATGGAAAAGCACCATAAGTGAAACTCTGAGTTATCCGAGTTGCATTAAGAAACAGTAGTGTCAAATACTGCATGCGCACTGCCCTGTGGGATGGATCTGAGGATTTGAAGCATTCCGGGTTACATCACTAAACAGAAGGGGAGCCATATTCTTCTGCAAGGCCTGTCACCAGTTATCTGCAGTACAAAACAAGTGTAGCACTATTCTTACTGGGATAAATGAAGGGTTTATTTGGCAATTACTTTGACAACTTTGCCCCAGAAAAGAACTTGACAATCAGGTAGGCAACTGTATCCCTACACTGTAATAACTATTATCACAATATATGCTGTCAGCATGTGTCCTGTATATGAAATGTTCACTCGGTTGTCAGAAATGATTGACATTTTTCATTTTAAATTCTGAGACTTCCCAGGCTTCCACAGGGCCCTGTGTTTGGTTTGCCACATAACAAGCTAGCCATCATCTTCTGCAGTTTACTTGTCAGTCACAAACTCGACAAACTCTGAAAAACATTTGACGAAAAATATCCTGCTGTGCAGATGCCCTTTTCTGACTGACAGCTCTACAATCACCATGGGCATGGAAACATAGATGAGAAACCCAAAAAGAGTGCTGCCTCAGCCTTACACAGAGTAAAAAATTAACTTTTTTTCCATCAGGGAGAAGGAGCAGCCATGTATTTATAGCAAAGTGCATCTATCTCATCTCTATGTGCTAATGAAACAGCCGGCTGATCAAGACCCCCGTCTCATCTGCTATTAGAAGAGCGACTTTAGCTGGATCCTCTCCTTCTCTGGCTTTGTGTGGCTTCCCTCGGAGGGAAATGTGGTGTGAAATGAAGAGCAACTTGCCCACTCATGCTCCCTACAGAGGCCGGGTATTTTCGTGATAATGAATTTGTCATGAATTTGTAATACTAGGACTGGCTTGGGCACATTCCTTTCCCTTTGTGACTAGGGACTTTTTAGTGGGAGGCATGTCCACCGAGGCTTATGTGTTGATTACATTAAATGCTCGTATGGAGTTTGCCGTGTTAAAGGGTGACCTGGTTTTTTTGTTTTTATTCCTGGATCCTATTTTCCTACGTTTTTGTCTCAAAGTGACTGATCGGAACAACAATCTTTGAAATTGGTCCACTATTTAGCTAGACCGCTGCAGTCCGCAGCAGTGAAAAAAGCTATAATGTTAAGTTAAAGGTACAATATGTAACATTTCTTCATTAAAAAGGTCTAAAAACGACAATAACTATGTTATACATTTTGTTGAGTTGTCTACTTACACTATCCCAAATGTTTCCAACAACGTTCAAACCCAGAGAAATCTGTTAGTTTCTTTTAACAACACGGGACGTTTCATTTAGTCGCCTGTCAGTGGCGTCATAAAACCTTTGACCCCTCTAGTTCCTCCAACTTCAGTCAAAACACGGGAACCCAGATGATACGTTCGAGGGTAATTGTAAATCATACAATGTCACAGAAAGAATAATACCCAGTAACCTTAATACAGTTTGTTTTCTGCCACACATTGTCATTGAGTACATGGCACTTACAACACATTAATACAGCAGAGACCTTATTTTTAAATTAATTTCAATATCGATCAATCCAGCTTAATGTTATGTGCTACGTTGACAGGTAGCGCATGCTAATGCTTTGTGGGGAACGTTATAAGGTTACAACATCGTTCAACGAGCTCATCAAGTTATTTTAAGTATAGTTGTTTTCTAACCCATGATTACGTTTGCCAGCTGTATAGACAACTAATCTAATGCTAATTTAGCCAGCTATCCCACCCTGGTTTTTCTGCCTCACTCCCCGCCGCTAAGGGACTTCAGTCGAGATGAGAGCCGACAACAGTCCCGGGGACATGACACATCCACAGTTAGCCAGCAGCCAGCCACTATCGTTAACTTACAGCGATCCGAACCCAGCCAGCACAAACTCCAGCGCCGGGTGATAGCGATGCTAACGGCAGTAACAGAAGGTTTTAATGATTCGTCGGGGGAAACAACCAAGTACGGGTCTGGCTGGCCACACTGTTGTGCTGAAATTCTCCCCCCTTTAGCGGTCTTCTTCACAGCTAAGTTGACTGCGGCAACAACGGTTAAGTTTCGACACCAAAACGACTTAATTAAGTTTAAAAAAAAGGTGTAGGTAGGGAGAATTCCGGTAGCAACACCCTCCAGCCATCGGACGTAAAAGTTATCCCATGGTAGCCTCGGCCGCAGAGTATCTCGGCCAGCCCCAGCCACGAGTAAGTCTCTCAGCGGTGTTGAGTAGAGTTACAATAAACCCCCAGAATATTACATATCATACGTTTAAAAAGTTATTGCGCACCTTTAATTTATGTCCACAAAAAGTGCTTGTTTTGCCACAGACCTGTGTCTGAAGTTATAGAAAGGATCCTTACAGAGGCCAACCTTATTTTTAAAGAGTAAGATTGTTTCTGTTTAACATGAAAAACCCCGAAATAGCTATTGCCAAACCCACTTAAATATACAGTAATATTATCATCATAAAAACACACTTCATTCAAAGTTCACCGAAACTACAACCCAAATAAGAAAAAGTTGGGACAGTATGGAAAACCCAAATAAAAAAAGAAAGTAGTGATTTCGAAATGTACTTTGACTTGTATTTCATTGCAGACAATACAACAGCACATCATTTAATGTGTTCCTCATGATTTTTATTGTTTTATTTTTCAAAAAGCTAAATTTCTATTTTGGTTCTTGCAACACATTTCAAAAAAAGTTGGAACAGTAAAGCATTTACCACTTTGTAACGTTGCCATTCCTTTTCACAACACTTAAAAGAGGTTTAGGGACTGAAGACACCAAGTGATGAAGTGTTTCAGGTGTAATTTTGTCCCATTCTTGCTGCAAACAAGTCTTAAGGTGGGCAACAGTACGGGGTCTTCGTTGTCGCATTTTGCGCTTCAAAATGCGCCACACATTCTCTATTGGAGACAGGTCGGGACTGCAGGCAGGCCAGTGAAGTACCCGTATCCTCTTCCTCCGCAGCCAGGACTTTGTAATGTGTGCAGAATGTGGTTTTGCATTATCTTGTTGAAATATGCATGGACGTCCCTGGAAAAGATGTCTTCTTGAAGGCAGCATATTGTGCTCCAAAATCTCTATGTACTTTTCAGCATTAATGGTGCCATCACAGAAGTGCAAGTTACCTTTGCCAAGGGCACTGACACAACCCCATACCATGACAGACCCTGGCTTTTGGACTTGTTGCTGGTAACAGTCTGGATGATGCTTTTCTTCATTGGTCCGGAGCACACGGCGTCCATTTCTCCCAAAAAATACCTGAAATACTGATTCATCTGACCACAGTACACATTTCCACTGTGTGATGGTCCATCCCAGATGACTCCAACCCAGAGAAAGTCGACGGCGCTTCTGGACACTGTTAACATAGGGCTTCCTTTTGGCACGGTACAGTTTTAACTGGCATTTGTGGATGTAACTACGTATTGTGGTAGTTGACAAAGGTTTGCCAAAGTAGTCCTGAGTCCATGTGGTGATATCGCTTATAGATGACTGACGATTCTTGATGCAGTGCTGCCTGAGGGATAGGAGATCACGGTTGTTCAGCTTAGGCTTGCGCCCTTGTCCTTTACGCACTGAAATTCCTCCACATTCCTTGAATCTTTTAATTATGTTATGCACTGTTGAAGGTGAAATAAGCAAATGTCTTCCTATCTTTCTTTGAGGAACATTGTTTTAAACATTTCAATAGTTTTCTCACGTATTTGTTGGCAAACTGGCGATCCTCTGCCCATCTTTGCTCCTAAAGGACTAGACCGTTCCTGGATGCTGCTTTTGTACCAAATCATAATTACAATCACCTGTTGACATCACCTGTTTCAAATCACAACATTATTTAACCAACTTACCTGATTACTAGCCCTAAATTGCTCCTGTCCCAACCTTTTTTGCAATGTGTTGCAGGTCTGAATGACAGGAAAGGATGTATATTTACAAATGAAATTAAGTTGACCAGACAAAACATGAAATATTTTGTCTTCACATTGTCTGCAATGAAATACAAGTCAAAGTACATTTAGAAATCACCACTTTCTTTTTTTATTTGTGTTTTCCATACTCTCCCAACTTTTTCTGATTTGGGGTTGTAAATAAAACCATGAAAAGCCGTCTTGGTTCGTCTTTCCACTGTTCCAACAATCACCACTCTGGTTTGGTTGAAATAAACCCTTAAATTTACTCATTTACTTGTGGAAATATGCTGGCTCTATAGACGCTTAAAGTATTGTTTGTTTATTTAAATGGAGTCTGGTGGGTTTGGCGATAGCGATTTCAAAGCGGTTTCTGGGTAAACAAAAAAGGATCGGTTACACTTTACCTGAAGGTATCTACATAAGAGTGACATGACACTGTCATGACCGTGTCATAAACATTATAAACCAGTCATAACATTCATGACATAACGCTTCTTTTAGTAAGTGCCATTCGGTTTTTGTCATGACAAGTTATGTTAGGGTTAGGGTTAGGGGTCATGTGTTCATGACAGTGTCATGTCACTCTTATGTAGATACCTTCAAGTAAAATGTTACCAAAGGATCTTACGCTTTAACAAAAAGGTCTATCTCTGTAGGGATTTCCATAATGTGGTCAGACACATAGAATAACAGTCTGAACGTCTCCGTGGCAAAAACAGTACTTTTAGTGAAAGAAATAACAAAGCACATTTGCCCCATTTGAATGCATTGCAGCCCGGTTTGCGGCTGCCGGTTACAGCGTTATTGCAGTGGATACATTTTTAAAGATTCTTGTTCACATTAGTCACGTAAACACCAATACATGGGAAAATAGAGCCCGGGCTGAAAATCATGCATGTAATGTCAGCACTGACCATA
>CM046804.1:8604925-8654514 GCA_025617405.1 Perca schrenkii
AGGTTGGATTTGCCGGAGGGGATGCGTGGGATTTCCCCCTTTCTGGTCTACATATCCAATGAATAATTTTTTTCCGCCGGTGTAATCCCCCCCCCCTTCAAAGTGATCAATGCTACTTCACCAATAGATCATTATATACCTAAAATAGAAGAATTCTGAACAAAGCAAAGCGCTGTAACGTGAACAGTCTATATATATATACATATGAGATAGAACGATAAAATCCAAGCGCCAGTTGCTGGTTGTATTTAGGCGCTACAGAGCTCCAGGACGCCGGCTACCAGCGGCAGTTGTTTAGCCGCCAGTTGGTGACCAGCTACAGTCCTACGGGTCATGTAGTGCGGTGATGACAGTGAAGTTTCACCCAAACGACTAGTTAAGTTTGGAAAAAAGATTGCGGTTTGGATTAAGACATTCCCGAGGAACGAACAATCGTTTCCTGGGGGAAAGCACGTTGTTTTCGCCGCAAAGTGAACTCCGCTCTCCGGCTTGAAAGCGCTTCTTCTAATTTTCAATTGAATTGAAGTGCATATTTAAGTGTTTGGCATGCTGGGCCGAGTGTATATCCATGGTATTGCAAGGAGGATTTACTGTAATTCTTGCATGTTTTGCATGATCAAAAATCATCTGCTTTTTGCAAAAAAAAACACTGAAAAAACACAAGAAAAAAACTAAACCAAAAATCTGTATATTGTATACGAGTTGAGACCACACAATAAAAATAATATCCAAGTTGTATGAAACCAGAAATAACCCAAAACTAAAAATGCCTTTTTTTGTATTGACTTTACATCTTCTCACAGATGCTCTGAAAGATGCTCTGTTAGACTATACAGGATCAGAAAAGGTGTTGTTGTAGTGATCCTCAACTAAAGTCAGATAGTATATACTGGCACTATACAGGCACTACAGGACAGTGGTGTCTTGTGGTGAACTTACCTCCAGTGGCTGGGCGTGGTAGTGCTCTGTGGGATCCCTCAGTTCAGCAGCCTCTTTCATCAGCCTCTTTACCGCTGGTTATTCAATGAAAACAATGACATGAGAAAACTGAGGTTAGTGACTTTAGGGTAAAACATGATCATTACAGATCAAATGTTCATGTCCAACACAATGCCTTGTGTGTGAACCACGACATTTACACCAAAATGTCAACGACTGCAGCAGTTTTGCAGGCCAACATTCCTGATTTCTAGATGCAGAGGGCTGCTAATGTGCTGCTCCCCCGTGGGTAACAGGACGCTAACACAGACAGACAGATGAGAAGAGCATGCAGAGGAACAGGGCTCCATGTACTGACACGTCTCTGCTGAAAAGAAATCACACTGACTGTCACACTCATTCAGACAGCTTTGGCACTTCTGTTTCCTTATAACTGTTCAACAGACATTGTATTTAAGCAAGAGGCCTACCCAGCTTTCTTTTTCTGTTTAAATTTGCTGTTAATGCAAACTCAACAATTCTCCATGTTTACCTGTTGACTTGTTGAATTCAGCATAATGTACATTTCCACAGCACCAATTCCATTAGACAAGAGTCTCATTCAGGCTTTTAATGTGAAGCATCTCCAGAAAGTGCTGAGCTTTACTGATGGTAGCTTAACAGAACAAAAACATCTGCAATGTAGAAATGATTAGAATGATTATTGTAATGATAAAATTAGCCTTGAGGAATTTTACATTTTACACGACTTTACCCTGTGAGCAATCACAGTAAAATTGAGCTGAAGTGACTAGTCGATTAATAAATCGCTCCAACAAAAATGAATGAAATAAATGTATTAGTTGCTTATTGAAGATGAGCAGATGACTAGCAGACGACAGCAGGCGTCCTGATCTCGCTGCATGCTACAAAATACAGCTGAACTTGTAACTCGAGGCAGAAAGCGAGTAAACAAGTTTTTTTTTTTTTTTTTAAAGTTGTGCTAAAGGGGTCATGGCAGCATTTTGTGACTTTATGTGCCGACGCAACACACTCTCAAAGTGAGGCGGCAGAGAATCATCTGCCGGCATTAACCCTTGTGTCATGACCTAGCCCACAACACACTCAGGCCTGCTGTGATGAGGTTGATGAGGTTGTTCGTTGAATACAAACAACCTCATCACTCTAGGAAGGATGGTTAGTCCAGCTGATAATGGTGCGGTGATGGGTGTGTGTGTGTGTGTGTGTGTGTGTGTGTGTGTGTGTGTGTGTGTGTGTGTGTGTGTATGTGATCTCTGCAGGGTAAATCCAGACAGCTATCTGTCCAATCTGAGGGCTAGATTTATCAAGCCGTTTGCGCCTGTTTCCAGGCGCTAATTGGTCGCAAAGACGGACGTAACCGATGCGGGCTATTTACAAACGGGGCGCACTTGTGTAAAATCGCAGATTGCCTGCCACATGAGCGAGAAGAGACAAGTTGCGCTTTCAATATGCGTTCGTGGGAGGGTCGTGGGGAAAGTGGGAGTTCCACCCAAAAAGGTGGGAGGATAAGCGCAAAGTGCGCCTAATTATATATTCCGTCATTGGTCAGTAAGAGCGCGTCTCTATTCTGCGGGGGAAATTCTCCGCCTCTTAAAAGCAGGTCTAAACCAGCCGCAATCGTGTTTCCTCGTAGACCTTTATGCCGCTGGTGAAATGACAACAGTAATTTGAGCAAGACGAAGACATAGGCGAGGCTGAAAATATTTTTAACACAAGAATCACACTTTGTCAGTGAACACAACATCATTTAGCGTTACAGATCAAGCAGCCGTGCAATATTAGAGTTACTGGAAGAAATCAAAGATTAAATTGAATCTCCCACTCAGCGTTCACATCCCATTCCAGCAGTTGTTAAACTCCTCGCTACATTACAAATATTGGCATCAGGATCATTTCAAACAGTCATAGCATCAGCAGTGGGAATATCGCAGTCTGCACTCAGCCATATCATAGCACAAGTATCGCTTTGTTACAGCGCAATCTCCGGTATAGTGGGCGGAGAAAGACGCTGATTGCCTGATGGGTGTCAGGGTTGATAAATACTACGCAAAATGTGGAAGCATAGCTTGCGCTATTACCGAACTCGCATAAACAGACGCAGCGCAAACTGCGCTAGTGTTAGTAAATCAGGCCCTGAGTTTTCTGTTGCTTGACTAAGACAACGGTAACACTTTCATTGGTATCTACATAAGAGTGACATGACACTGTCATGAACACATGAACCCTAACCCTACCTCTAACCCTAACCCTAACTTGTCATGACAAAAACCAAATGACAGAAGAGTTATGTCATGAACGTATAGGACTGTTTATAAGGTTTATGACACGTTCATGACAGTGTCATGTCACTCTTATGTAGATACCTTCAAGTGAAATGTAACCAAAACAACTTTTGAACGAGCACACATTCCACCAAAACAAGTTCCTTCCTAGGGTTGGGCATCGAGAACCGATTCCTAATCGGAATAGCTCCTTTATTGGAATCGTTTGGACGATTTGTTTTCAAATCTGATCATAGGTTCCAAATTTAATATGCGCAAGTTTTGGTTTCCATAGCGCTTGTTGTGTTGTAGCCGTGCAGCACAGTAAGCGGTGCTCTAGCGTAGCTTTATTTTGCATTGTAAAAGCAAAAGAGAAGAATCGGAAAAGAAAAGAAAGGAAGAATCGGAATTGGAATCAGAATCGTTAAAATCGAAACGATGCCCATCCCTATTCCTTCCCAACAGCCATTTTCCACTGGCCACATCCACGCTGCGTTTCGGCTGCGTTCCGGTTTTGTTCCGAACTTTGCCACGCACCATACCACGCCGCCCGACTCGCAGATTGTATTGTCTCTACAAAGTACTTTACAGAACAATCACGTATTTATTAAACTAGTATCTACCTTTCACTCCAAGCATTCCTCTAATTAAATTCCATGCCTTCTCTTTCATGGCGTTGTCCTGATAAAAAAAGATCTGTGATGTTTTATTATGTTTTTCCACCTCCGAGATGAATCTCTCGTCGTCTGTGGTGTTGAAAAGGAAACATTAACGATATTGGGGTGTGCTTTGGTAAACTGACTGGGTGCGCTCGCTGTTTCACTTCCTGCCCGGCTGCCTGAACGGCCCACGGCTCGCATACAAATAGACCAGCCGCGTATCTTTAGCGGAGCAGAGAGCCGCTTCACACATGCTACTGGGACGCACCGTAAAAAAAAAAAATCTATTAAAATCAATGTAACGTTCACTGAACAGAAGCTGAAACAGTAGTACCGGTGAGGCAATTCGGCAGAGGCACCATTATTGCGTCCGGCGCCCAGCGCCGCCCAAGACGATTGTGATTGGTTTAAAGAAACGGCAATAAACCAGAGCACGTTTTTTTCTCCTATCCCAGAATGTTGTGTGGAGGAGCCAGACCCTCCTCAGGAGCACTGTGGAGGAAGGTCTGGCAATGCGAGACTAGGAGGCCTGCCCATGCTTGTGTGGGTTTAATCACTGCTGTAGCAGTAAAGCACCCTGACACACCAAGGCAAGCTGGGTCGACGGTGAGCGACCCTCGCTCCCTAGTTTTTGCGGCGTGTCCCGCAACGTGTCGGCCTTCACCAGCGAACTAACCTTAGCCAGCGGCACGCACAGTCCCTCCGCTCCCCACCGCGGGGAGACTTCTTTGCAGAGAGAATGGATGACAGGTCCTCTGTCTTTGGGTTAGGGTTAGCAGTAGGCACCGTTTGCTTCGGTCGCCGTTGATTCAGACAAACCCTGTTTGTTGTGAGGCAAAGGCAAAGCGGGAGGCGACGTGAGGTGACGCCACTAGTCCTTGGCCGTCGGCTTGGTGCGTCAGGGCCTTAAAGGACAAAGACGCAGCTTGACGTAATGCTGACTACCAGGCTGCAGCAACACCAGTCAGAGTACAGGAGGCAAGGTCTCAAAGTGAGGCCACATTAGAGTCCATCTTGGGCAAAGCCTTGGGTTAAATATCCCATCACGCTTTAACACAAGGTCATGAGTCGCAACAACAGGGCTGATGTCACAGTCTCAGCCTTGTGCAAAACAGCCCATCGCAAGTTCAAAAGGAGTTGTGGAACTATTGGACAGCAAGGTCAATTTGCTTGCTTTTGCTCTCTTATGGGCTGCTATTAGCGCTCAAGCTATCAGCTATCAGCTACCAGCCCGCTGCAAGAGGAAACCGGATGGGGCTGAAAATCGGAATGTTAATGGTGAAAAGAATAGCGGAACTAAGAAGTATTCATGGGCGCAAAATTGGTTTGGAATCCAATAGAGTGTGGACTGCTAGGGTGTTGAGCCGGAAATGGAGACTGTGAAATGAACACAGGAGAAAAAGACAAAAGGGCAGCAGTGAGGATGGGCGGGAGGGCAAATAACAGGGATGAAGGCGAGGCGAGCTCAGAGGATGTGCAGGCTGCAGGGGTGACTGAAGCAGTGGAGCAGAGAGATGGCCTGACACCACGCAGCTTTCAGAGCACGTGTTCCTTCTGATTCTGCCCGAGGACAGACACTCTTCAGTGAATATGTGAACCAACCACAGTAATCTCACATTGGACACACAAGGAGAATGGGGGAAAGAGTCTGTCTGTCTGTCTGTCTGTCTGTCTGTCTGTACGCGCGAACAAGGTTTCCCCCACCTTCTTCTGTTTACACAAGATTGCAAGGGGGTCATGGAGTGCTTGCAGTCTTACTCGAGCTTAAAACTATTCAGACAAGGGGGAAGATGCATCGTGGCCAAAAACTGATCAAAATACACCTAATGTTTTTACCTTTACCTTTCAGCAGGGACGCCCAAATGAAGCTTCACGACCCATTAGTCATAGATGTTGACCCAACTAGATGGCACTCTTGGTTTAAAGGAGACGGCTCACTTTGTTGAACAGAGCGCGCACAATCTGTTGGGCTCAGAAAATAAAGAAAATGCTTCACACAGCTTTATTTGGACAACTGTATCACACAGGGTGATGAAACTCACAAAAAATGTTTTAGTAAGTTTTAGAACAGGAAGGGAGCCAGGTTTTCTGCCATCGGTCTTAAATGTACACATCTCTTTGTTTATAGCTGTCAGCTGGAAAATGTGGGTCTGAGACCTGAGCTGAGCTGAGCTACATTTCCATCAGAATGATGAAATAACCTATTTGGGGGAAGTTCTGCTTGAGCATGCTGGCATGTGTCTTTATCGGGGTGGCTAGTGGTTCGGCGGTAGAGTGGACGCCTCTCAACCGCAAGATCGGCTGTTCGATCCCAGGCACCCAAGTTACTCCCCAGATGCTGTATGTATGGATGCTGTGTGTATAGCAGTCCACTGCTCCTAATTCTTAGGATGGGTTAAAATGCAATAATTTAATTTCCCTACATTGTACTGTGTGTACATGTGACAAATAAGAATACAGTTAGTTTTTTTTTAATGTCGTGGGTTGGATTCCATCCTCTAGTGTCATTTCTGCTCTGTGACTACACATGCATGCATACATAATTCCACCTTCATCAATGACAATCTGTTGAGTTTTCAGAAAATGTTAAGCTTCAACAGAAACCCAAAATACGACAAAGCTGTTTGCCCATGTGGCCCTGCGCATAAGAGCCAACAAATAAAATAACAGACAGGAAGCTTAACTGTGCAGTGATCTGTGAACAGCTGAACATGCACTCCACAGGGTGAGCGCCATCCATTATGGGTAGCAAGATAACATTTCAAATTCACAAATGCTGAGCCAGCTGTGGGCGGTGAAGCCTAATTGCTGACAAGACCATCCAACAGTCGGAAGTGTGATCTCTGAAAGGGCGATCAGTGTGTGTCCATCCGCTGCTGTTTGTACAAACCTTTCAAATCCTTTAATATTAATTTCAGATGGTCTTTGTAAAGACCAGTCTTTACAATTGACTTCACGTAGGCTTAACTACGCCTGGTCTTAGCGATGCGCGTTCTTGCGAATGACCGCAGGAACTATGGCTATTGCCTAGCAACGTGCGTTGCTATGATATTTTTGATAGATTTTCCTCTGTTTGGTAAAGTTGTAGCCATTTCAATGGAGGATCAAAGCAAAAGAAAAGGCAATTTCACTGGCATTGAGATAAGAAAATTGATACTGAGCTGTACAGTCAGCACAGACATACGTTGACTGCCAAGCAATCCAACGCTATATCTAACTAAAAGAAACGGACAACACTTGGTCATATCTTCTGTAGATGTTGTAACGACGTTAGCGTAAGTGTGAGCTAAAATCGGTGAACGGCGTCGGACTTTAGCGTAGTGTGAACAGAAACCAGAGTGTAACGCACACAGAGCACCTTTTTGGTGGGCTGTGGGGCGGCTGTGGCTCAGGTGTTAAGAGCTGTCCCCTACCGATCAGAAGGTTGGTGGTTCGATCCCGAGCCCTGCCATTCCATATCAAAGTGTCCTTGGGCAAGACGCTGAACCTCCGAATTGCCCCCGCCTCGGAGTGTAAATGAGTGTGAATGTTTATCTGATGAGCAGGTGGCATCTTGTACAGCAGCCTTGGCCACCAGCGTGTGAATGGTGAATGGTTCCTGCATTATGTAAAAGCACTTTGAGTAGCCGTTAAGACTAGAAAAGCTCTATATAAATACAGTCCATTTAAATTTACTTTTTTACTAAATTGTGCATTTTTTTGCGATTATGTAATCGCGATTGCGATTAGATAAAACATACAGCCCTTATTCGCAAGTGACCAAAGGTATAAATAACTACAACACCAACATTCAGCTTAGGTCCGTAATCGTTAGTTATTGGCTGAAATGTCAGAATGGCTACAGTTTTTAGTAGCTGCATGCGTAAAGTCCACAACCTGTAGCTACAGCTTGAATATGAAATCAGAAAGCAGAAGATATGAAAGTTTGATAGAAAATGTATCCGTCACTTGAAATAACTGGTGCAGTCGGCTTACTCTGCAGGGGCTTGTTTTTCTTGAGGGGGTTGCTCCAAATACTGGAGATCTCAATACATATTAAGTCCAGAAGCTTAGAATATTGATATGATATGCATTAGGATATGCTACCTAAATGTTTTCTACATTGCTGTCAAAACGTGCTGACAAAAAATGAGGAGAGATAATTGATTGTGTGTGGGTTTTTTTATTACATAACAATGACGAGGTAACCTGACGCCGCCAGATGGATTGCTTCGCATTTGCTCGGCATATCCATCTGGGAACTTTCCGTTGGAGAACTTTTGGGAAGGGGCGGAAATACTGGTTAGCTGATTGGATGAACCATATGTCTATCACCTATGTTGGTGATAGACGGGCCAAATCAACCAATCAGATTCACGAAGCGTATGAAAATACAACCACAAGCCCGCCCCTGCTGCTGCAGGCAAAGCATAGCTCGTTAGCTCAGCATGCAAGCAACATGTCGGTAAAGGATATTTGCCGTTTGTGTAACAAGAATTTAGGAATAAAAGGCACCATTTCAGGTTCCCGGACCGCTGTCTGAAAATACTGGTTAGCTGATTGGATAAACCATCTGTCTATCACCACCTAACCCACCTCAAAACCAACGTTGATTGGCCCGGTCGTTTGGCTAACGGCTCCAAATTTTCTCTATCTCAAGATGCCAGACTGATGTGCGAGTGGAAAACTGGACGGTCTCACGAGGCTAATGACGAGGAGCATCATTTTAATCCTATTGTATGTGATTTTACAAATAATGAAATTGCAATAATAGTTGTATTAATAATGTGATATTGACTTCAGTCATATTGCCCAGCCTTAATTTACAGGTTACTTTGTACATGACATGATCATTATTACTCATTTGAATTGATATGTTATGACCAAACAGGCAGATGGAGTCATGTTTTTTTATTTTACCCTGTTAGAACAGTTTAATAAGCACAGAACAATTATCACAGTACTATTCAGTTTTATAGGCCAGAAAAATATGATTAATTCAATTATCTACTACTCCTCCTGATATCTATAATATCAAATCAAAGTCAGTTTATATTAATGTGACTATATGTAACTTTTACACATTTCTGAAACTGTAATGTTCCATCTGATGATCATAAATGACCTGTGGGTTACAGCAAACGAGAATAACACTGAAAAGAGATTTTTCACAAAATGATTGATGACGCTATAGAGCACACATTCTGACGGGTCACAGATTTCGGTGTAACACCAGAAAGGCCTGTGTTATTGTATCCAGCCAAATAAAGGGTAGCAGGAGATTTCTTTATATAGGCCTAATTGTATTTTAATGTTATTTTAGAAGTTATCTGCTGTAGTTATGGCTGATACTGGGGCAGGACCATGACAGAGAAGAAGGAAATTAAACAAAGAACACCTAAAAGCTAAAAGGGAAAGTGAAAGACAACGGGCAAAATCAGTCAATCTCGGTCGAGCATTCAACAAATGTTGACAATTACAGAATTGCAAATTCAAAACGTCCCCGAATTGGTCCCTCAGGTATGTAATTAGAGATGGCCCAATACCATTTTTTGCTTCCCGATACGATACCTGAACTTGCGTATCGGCTGATACAGAGTACCGATCCGATACCAGTGTGTCATATATGTTTTAACAATTGTATACTACTATCCCTGTATGGATGTGATATTATTTCTATCTTTGTTGTCAGTCTGGCTCAGGTTAAACTCTTTGTGAAACATGAACAAATACAAACAATGAATGCCACAGAACTTTTTTATTACCCAGTTAGACAGTTATAACGGAAAAAGAACATAAAGTATTTTAACATAGATTTTCTTTAGGGCTTTATTACGTGGTATCGGATCGGTGCATAAACTCCAGTACTTCCCGATACAGATACCAGCGTTTTAGGCAGTATCGGAGCCAATACCGATACTGGTATGTATGTAAATAACTTGACAGTATGTGATGTGGTTGTACGTCAGTAGTCTAGATTAAATTACGTCCCCGGTCAATTTAGCGCGGATGTTTTATTCTTTTCAGTCTGTGTTTGTGTTGGCCTACTACTAATCTTTTCCCTTATCCCCCTGTACTTGTGTAAAGCGTCCTTGGGTTTCATGAAATGTGCTGTATAAGTAAATATTACGCTGGTTGCTACAACAATCTCCTAATGCTTTAACTCGTGACACAGTTACAGTGATACCCGGTTTAGCTCACGAGACATCCAAAGTAGGCTAAATGACCGTATGTAATACTTAAAATTCAACAATGCATCTGTAACGTATTCTCTTATTGTAAATTATATGATTTTCTGTCTGAGCAAAATATTCATTGCGATTATATGACGGTAATGCTAACTCAGTAATACAGCACCATAAAGAAAAGACCTTTATGACAGCAGGTGTGTTAAAAACACTACCGCTTTTGTCCAAAGGGGGTGCTAGAATCAACACAAACTGAAAATTACATACAGTAACTTTAAGGGACACACACACTAATCAATTAAAGAGTAGGGTTGCAAAGGGGCGGAAATTTTTCCATGGAAAGTTTGGCTGGGGAATTTTGGAAAAATTCAATTTAGAAACTTTCTTGGGCTGAAATGCAGTACACTCTTTAATCAGCTTCAATCTGCTTTAGAATGTTGGATTCTAGAAATGATCTGTGCAGTGGGTGTGGCTTCAATAGCCCTGTAGTAGGTTAAGTAGTAGCCAAAACCATTGACCTTTAGTTTTACATATGAAAGTAGCTAGCACGCTGCCTTTGATTTACAATGGTTATGGTTATATGCGTGCTAAGCTAACCATCACCGCTGTCTATTGTTTCCAGCCTATCAAGAACAAGTGGGCTATACAGTGAACACATATAGGTTAATAGCAATGGGTTATGTATTACCACCACCACCCCCAAAAAAGAAAAACTCCCGTATTTTAAAAACTAAATGTTGTATGTAAGTATGTAGTAGCCTATGCTGATTACCGCATGCTTGCATGTCATTGACGAATATAGGGAGGACATTCAACTAAAGTTGCATTAAATCAGATTGTTTTAACCAAGATTATGCTGCAAGATGGGGTTTTTTTTCAACTACATTTAAGTTCCCTGTTATAGACAGTATTATAACAAGCAATATTAAAAATATTAAGTTTATTCCCATTAATTCCCGTTAATTCCCATGGAAAGTTTCCAACTTTGAAAATTCCTGGAATTTTGAAACCCTATTAAAAGAGCCTGACCTATTTGGTAACACTTCATAATAACCATAAATGGTATATTGATAGTTAATTAAACTTCAGTTAATAGTTATTTTACTGTTACCAAACAATGACATTAGGATTTGTAACATTTAGTAATTATTACTAATGTTATAATTTAAAGTTACTTTATCATTAGTTTAGTACTATAACACTATACACTATAACACCAAAAGTACAAGCAGCTGGCACCCGGGAGTGCAAGGATAAGAACAAAGTGTCCTCAAGACGTTCCTGAGACCACAGAATTGTTATGCAAGAGAGAAGAAAAGAGCGGACAGAAGCTGAGAGAAAGAGAAGCAGAGCGGTGCTGCTGTTGTGACTGGAGATACAAATGCCAATCTAACCATTGTGGACCCAGGAGGGAAACTTTGATAGTGCTAATTGATATGCTGGTCTGATGTCTGTTGTGACTGTGCTGTCGATGTAAAGCCAGTGGAGAGACTGAAGGACATGTGTTGCAGTGCTGAGGGTGTGAGGAGGAAAAGTGAAAGCTGTGGAGGTCTAATCCTGGTCTGTGTGTCTCTGTTTTAGCTCTGCAGGGTATTTCTTATATGGTTTGGTTCCTAATTTTTAATCATATTTATGACATTAAATTCTTGTCAGCATTCAAATATTTTAATCTTTAAGTTGCCGTAGTCTCTCCTCTCACAGACCATTCACAAATACGTAAAATCCATAAGCTTTTTTTACGACCTGCACTTGTCACGCATACGTGGCCGGACCGGCTATCAAATCAAAGAAGAGAAAAACTGATTGCGCACGCACACACACACACACACACACACACACACACACACACACACACACACACACACACACACACACACACACACACACACACACACACCTCAGGACGCCGTTAGCCCACTTTATCTTTCCATAGTAAATACTTGGCAAATTATTCCCCCTACTCAAAACATATCTTGTTTCGAAATAAATTGAATCAGATAAAGTAGCGCAGAGCTTGTTGTCGAGGTCCTCCCAACGTTGAACGCACTCAGAAACATCAACTTTGAAGTAAACGTGGCTACATTTCTAATGAACAAGACTAAAGCCCCTTTCACACATGCAGTCTTTCCCTGAAATGTGCAGGGGCAGAGAACAACTAAACAGCGAAAACATCTTGAAATGTAAAATCTCCCTTAATACATTTTTTTCCGTTTGAACTTTTATTTTTAATTCGGAACGCAAGACAAAATAACAGTTTACTTGCAAAATGTAATGTGAAACATCGTTTTACTCCATTACACTGTTTTGGTGACCGTTAGGAATCACAATCGCAATTAAAAGTTGATTAATTGCATAGCCCTATCACACTGTGCGGGTAAGCCTGTGTAGGATGCCTGGACCACACAGTACAGTGCAGTGTATGGCTCAGAGTCACTGGGTTTGCCTGTATTGTATACAGTAAATTCAACTTCAGTGTATGGTACATGCTTGTTGCCCGCGGCGACAAGCCCAATGTGTGCCCTTTAATTGTCCTGACAGCACATGAAGTAATGGTCCCCTCAACAACTACCCAGCAGGCTTTGGCACAAGACAGCAGCACTGGGCCTCATTCCTACAGCAGCAGCACATTATGACTGTGTGGAGGTGGACTGAGTGTGCAGAAAAGACAGGTTTCTTTTTGTGAGCAGTTATAAACTATTTGTAACGTCCTCCATCCCACAATTATCCATCTCCACATACTGTATGCACACAAGCTATGGATAATCCCATGTCTGAATGCTGTTAACTTATTTTTTCTTATTTCCAAAACAACAGTGAGCGCTATTTTTCCTTTGTTAAATAAAGTTTCACAAATCCCAACATTCTAAAAATATATTATATAAAGATATTAAAGTTAAAAGATTCTCTTTATAGTTCAAGCGCCCGGTTAGTCATGATATACCACTTGGGGAATCCATCAGTGCCCTGGAGAGTGAAATCAGGAGCCCTGAAAGGTGTGATAGGCTATCAGAGCTGAGCAGGCACTTCAGAATGAGAGATGAACCACTTTAAAGAGTCTGCTCAGTGCCTCGTCCACCAGTAATCTTTGGGGTGGCAGCAGGCAGCTCCAGCTTTGATTGCAGGGCCAGTGGCAGCTCACACTCAGCCTGGGACAGTTTGGGTCGTGGACAAGATATCCTAATGTCAAAACCAAATCTCAGAGAGGGAGATATCTGATGTCAGTGATCTGTTTATCAGTCTGTGTACCCAGCCATCCTTCTATTTATTTACTTATCCTAAAAAGGACAATAAGGGCTAATAACAATAGGTTATGATAATACTGTACAAGGCGATCAGATCATATATCAACTCATCAGAACTAAGATGTTACAAAAACAATAGTATCTAGAATAAGCGCCCTACTGTTAATGTTGAAATGATTCTGATGGAGCAGCAATAATGGCAGCTGAGCCCCGTTATTCAGCATGAGTGACGAGTGATTTTTAAATCCTAAACGGTAATTACAAACCAGTTTGCCATCTCTTTTCCATGGATCTGACACCTGGTGGGCTATGCTTATTTTGGACAGTCAACCAGCTTCCCCAATCCCGGCTGCTGCCAGGGGAATGGAGCTACTTTAGGTCCCACTGATTAACGTTAGTGGGGGCTAAGATAAAGCGGCTAACGTTAACGATCAAGATGCCCTGGAGCGGAGCGGAGCCTACAACACTGCAAATAAACTACAGTTATCACATTAGGAGGCAAAAGAATAGGACTGAACGATATTGGAAAAAAATCGAATTGCAATTTTTTCAACTAATATTGCGATTGCGATTCAAAATGTGATTTTTTTTTAAACTCTTTATCTGCTGTATTATTCAACAAAGACAAACAATACATTGTATAGTATGACCAACACAATATCAGATAAATTAAACAAACTCTTCTTTCCTGTAGGCCAGGCCTGTATGTTATTATTTGATGAAATTAGGTGACGTATGAATTTATATGAATGACATATTATTTATATTATTATATAATATATTTATTAATATTTATATTATATATTATTTATAAACCACTTCAATCACAGTGACTGATTTGTTGAATGTCCAGCCTTGTAAACATGCAATAATTACCATGACAACATAAAGACCTGACAAATAAGCCTGGTGTAAATATTAGGGATGCCACCTGAGCAGGGCTCGACGGTAACACTAGTCTACTCTGTGTCTTTAGCTGCAGACTGTTACACGTCCGGTGTTGAAATCTTTTCCAGTGAAATACAGACACAGATTAGACTGTTTAGCTGTCAGCATTTTAACCGTTTAAGCCAGTTGCTAGCTAACGGTAGGCTAACGTTACCTGCTGCCAGATGTAGTGTTAACTACTGTCACATGCAGCGATGCTTCTGTTGCCTCGAACGTCCGTTTCAGAGAACCAGAGAGTAGCGCAGGCATTGAAGTGTCACCGAAACGAGGTACCTAAAACCGTATTGCTATTCAGTCAGGTCGTTTAGGACACCAGGTTTCACTACCCAACCCTAATCTTAACATAAAACAATTTACATCAGCCGTTTTCATTCCAGGGTTCTGTTGAGTTGTGTTGGTCGCTGTGTTTCTGTGGTAGAAAATGAATGTAAACAAAGTGGTGTGCCAGAAATGGAATGCGCTATGACTTAGTTGGCTCTTCAAGGCTAATGATGGAAATCCCTTTAGTGGATAGAGCATATAACACAAAAAACATGCTGATAGTGACATTGGCAATGCATGAGCCTGAGTAGTGTAGTAAATATTATTATAATTTCAGCATTAAGTATTCAATTATAATTCAAATATTTAAAATAACAAATTAATGGTTTTAAAGAGGAACATTGAGAGATTTAAATTTGTTCAGAGCAGTAATCCTGCATAAGTGAAAGTGCCTGGCTGCTTCCCGGGTAAACTACTAACTTTGTGAATTATAAACTTTTGTATCCCTCCTACTACCCAGACCTCCACACCTTTACTTTTTTGCCTCTTAAAATATGACTTCCTGCATTGGCACTGGACGTAGATCATACATTGCAAATTTATCCAGTATGAATGTACTGTAATTCCTAGGGAAGCTGCACACCACTGTACGGCCAGTGCCTGGATGCACTGTGACAGGCGCTCCAGTGCTTCATACCCCATTCCCATTTTTGGCTCTTCCTTCCGGTAACCGTAAGCAGAAATGACAAGGAAAAGCCCTTCCCACACAAGTGCCTCTGGCTTCTGTTGGGTTCGCGGAGGTCTGGTCACTGGCCCAAGGCGGTAGGGTGATAATCCTTGTACGCCAAATCATCTTATGTAACATATTTTGAGTGTTTGCCACTGGGAATGATTCATAGTTGGTCCAGAGGGGAGAGAGGAGACACTATTGCGTAATAATAAGCCATTTCCAAAGATGTGAAAGTCATAGAGCGCAGAAAAGAGGAAGGAAAAGATACCTCCGAAGTCAGAGCACTTTTTATTGCTACTCTGTTGTTATTTCCACAACATTCAACTAACAGCCAGGAGTACAAAATGAGAGAATCTTTCCTACTCCAGCCTGTTGATTAACCTTGTGGGTGCTAATAGCTTTGAGCTACATTTCTTGTGACACATATCCACAGTTGATATCGTTGGGTCATGGTTACTCGAGATCACTAATAGGCGACATGGCTCAGCAACTGACAGAGCTTTAACATAATTTAACCTTTAACTTTTCTGCCAGCAATAGTTATTTACGTGAATAGACATTTATAAAAGAGTGTGAACATTTTATTTAAATATTTAGACATTCAAAAAAAATCTATTAAAAGCAATGTCTCTTCTATATAAACAATGGCTCCCTTTTAAAAGTCTGTGTGTCTGACAATATCAAAGCATCATGTTCCTTTGTTATTATCTTAGCTTTAATATCACAATCCATGCAAGATGGATGAGTGCTTGAGTGAACTAGTGTAACGTTTTAAGGTTTTAATGTAAAATGGATAATTAGCCGCTTTAATGAAAGGTGGTGATTGCGCAGTGGATATGACACATGCCTTTGGTGTGGGAGACCTGAGTTCAAATCCCACTGCGATACATCAACCAATGTGTCCCTGAGCAAGACACTTAACTCCTAGATGCCTCCAGAGGCGTGCAACCTTTGACATATATAGCAATTGTAAGTCGCTTTGGATAAAAGCATCAGCTAAATGACATCTAATGTAATGTAATGAAGAATATCACAAGAATGAATGCATTGAGCTACCGAAGCAAGAGAGAATCAACACAGAATCGTGTCATCACGTCAGCCAAGCAGGAGGCCGGACAGCCGAGCCGCTGTAGTCCATAATGTTATGTCCAATTATGTGTTCACTATAACCACTCAGACTGGCTATCAGAGGAGGGAGGTCTAACAAACTCTGAGTTCCAACCTGAACTTTAGGTTGACTAACTCTGATCTGTCAAACTCAGAGTTTCCAGTTTCAGAACAGCAGATAAGAATTAGGTCAATCCACTCTAGAGTAAAGTTAACCCTTGGTAAATGGTGTGCAAGAGCATTTAAAAAGCCCTCATCAATGGAATGCATATAACATGACTCATAACCAAAAAAAGCTTGAACCTTCTACTTCTCCCAAGTGGAGTTAGAAATATGAATGAATGCTTATGCAGAATATGAACATCTATTTAAGAAAAAGAGCAATACAGCTGCAACTGCCCTGGCAGAAAATTGCTGACCGAGTCAAAAGAATTTAAAAAAGAATAATCAAGTTCTATCTCGAGTATTCCACTTATTTAACATCTGTGCGCATGCACGTCTTTATATTTATTCAGGTCAAACTTAATAGGCACAAAATGCACTTGGCAGCAACTGAAGATGAATGAATTATAAAAACATATATCACACATGTATAATTTCAAGCAATTCTGATGTTGTTTAGCATTATAGTAGTGGAATCTTCTAAGCAAACAGAGTAACTTTTTCAGCCATCCTAAAACTGCCCGTATTTATTATTGTCTTTGAAAGTAACATTAAATGCACTTATGCATAAGTGTCCAAATTTGTGCTTGATGGACAAATTCAACCACCATTTTAGCCAATCGGAAAAAAAGGAGGGGAACCACCACCACCACTCACAGAGGTTGAGGAGATGGTCTTCAGTCAGAACCATGGGTGACCTATGGCTGAGGACATCTCTGGTGGAAGCTCATCTTAGTTAGTGCTAGCTCACTATCCCACCCAGCATCATAGACACTCAGCACACTGGTTTTCTATAGTGGTAAATCTTTGTAGGCCTAATTGATGGCTGTTCTTCTGGTTTATTCTTGTCCTATAGACATTTACAATTTATTTTAAGGTGACTTAATTCAGTTATTAATTTGGGAAATTGTGATGTGGCCTGCCAGCAACGGCGCCTCTGCAAAATAGCCTCAGGAAGGAACTTGTTTTGGTGGAACATGCTCGTTGAAAAGTTGTTTTAGTCGTGCAACAGAAAACTCAGATTGGACAGATAGTCTAGCTAGCTGTCTGGATTTACCCTGCAGAGATCTGAGGAGCAGTTACCCATAGTCCTCAGAAATCCACTGGAGTTTAAAATGTCAACACAAAAAAAAGCCCAAGGCAACGGATATTCATATAGATAAATAAGTGAAATCCAGCAGAATTTCCATTGGCAAAGGAGCAATCCTGAAAGTGGAACGTCGGGGATATGGACTACAGATGGTGTAATCTGTCTGGTGGAGCCTGCTATAACAGACCATGCAGCTGTAAATTCTCTTAAAACTCCACAGTTCATAATGGATTAGAGAGTAGAACACAATAGATTTAAACATTTTCTTAAAGGAGGATGATGAAGGCACATTGTCAGCTGCCACAAGGGAAGATACAGAGAGGCCTATTGAGGTTTACATCTTACATCTAACTGATGGTATACCATGATAAAACTTGCACCTTATTTCTTTACACAGAGCAATGCTGGGTGGGGGATTATGAGGAAGAAGGGTCATCCATTTCCACAGCCCAATTTGGCTCTGTAAATGTTCAGCATTGGCCCATGGCCTACAATGAAATTAAGAAGGCCATTGTAAGTTGTAATTTTCTATTTTCTATAGCTCCCTGTCAAACAGCTGTACAAGTAGGGGTGGGAATCACCTGAGGCCTCACAATGTGATATCCTCACGATACTTAGGTCAAGATATGATAATGTTGCAATTTTAAACATATTGCAATATATTTCAATTTATTACCTTTTTTCCAACTTCAAATTTTTCTCAATTTCAAATGATGAAGGAACCTTTGTTAACATCAGTTTTATCTAAAGAGATACCTTTCTCGGTTTCAAATTTTTTCAATTTTATTGCTGCAAAATGGAATTGTCAATGAGACAAACTGACCAACACGTATATAATAATAGATCAATACTTGGCATCTGTGTATCGATACTATGCTGTATTCTTTCCCCACCCCCTATGTACAAGATTTACTTAGAGAATTTCTTTTAAATGCTGACCTTGAAATGGACCACATAAGGCTGCAGATGAAAAAGACAGCATTAGAAATACAAATGCTAGATCAGTCAAGAGAGGGTTGAGGTGGATGATTTTACTTGTTTCAACAACATGACAAATATTAAGTAGTGTACTGCATTTGTACTTGTAGGATATCTCTTCATAAAAAGAAAGTTATATTGGGTTTTCTTAAAAAGGCCCTGAACACCCATACAGGGGTTTTCAGTTAATGTGGCTGATTGGGCCTCTTCCCAGGACTGTACGGGTGCAGTTAGACTGATTGAGTGACATCTTCATGAGTCCTCTGTTAGTGCTGTTGCACCTGTTAAGGCGGGACAAATGACAGCTTTAGAATTCTTATTGGTAGACATAATGTGCGAACTAATAAGTTCCCATCAAAGCTCATTCAACCTGAGTATCATCAGCCAGATCAGCCAGAATATCTGAAAACACCTGTGTCATGTTCGGACAGTTTTTTTTTTCTTCCTTTTTTTAAAACACACTGTATTATTTGGCATTGCATTATTTTCAGTGAGGAATTGGTCCTAGGTAGTTTAACAAGTGCCTTGAACAGAAACTCCAGTGAGATCAGCTCTATAATACAGCAATTGTGAAACTGAAACTTCCAAATCTAAACAAATCATGTAGCCTATGTATCTGTGGGAACCTAGCACCTGCATGTGTTGCATACGTGTCAATGTGTGTCTGTCCTTGGAGCAAGACTGTACACCCATAGGAAACTTCAAACTTACATGACACTCTAGTACAGAGATACTCAACCTTTTTAACAACTAGATAGAGAAGAGACCAGGGACCCACTCATGTACAAAAACTACAAATTTATATATCATGACAATTGAAATAAATGAATTTGAAAACTTTTCACATGGACCATACTTTGATAATCACTGCTCTAGTGAGTTCTTGGTTATACGTGGCATGCAGTCAATGCTTCTATTATCTTACCGGTAACTTTTTTTTCTAGATTTTTGTGTCTGTTGACCATATTCTCAGTTTCAGTTGATGTCATAAAAATACATTATGTCTGGTAACACCTGCATATGAAAAAGTGCTGGTTAGGGCTGCTTGATTATGGAAAAAATAATAATCACGATAATTTTGGTCGATATTGAAATCATGATTATTTAACACAGTTACTCATTAACATTTGGATATAATGGACAGTGTCCAGGGTATAATCTGTTAGTGTCCTTTATCTCACAGGAAGAGTCTTTGGATCAGAATAAAATCTGTTTTACTACTGTGATTCGGTTCAGCTATACAGACATCACACAGCTAATGAACAGTTCCACAGACATAACACAATGTGCATCTCACATCACATGTTCACTCACTATGGCCACTACTACTGTCATTACGAAACATTGTGCCAAAATATCAACAATAATGTCACCGTCAGTGGGTTTATTTGCTAGCTAACCTTAGGAAAAATCCAGCACATAGACGGTACCTTAGAGTAACGTTACGTGAAACAGATGATTTAACGTCCCTGCTCATTTACATACAGTTTAACAACACAAATAAATGCTGAGGGAACATTACTATGTTTTTTCATGTTGGTTTTGAGCAGTATGCCTATGCACCACCACTAAAAAAAAGCTGGAAAAAGTTTTAAACAGTAAGTGAATACAGCGTGTCGGGGGGTATACAGCCTTTTTTTGCTCACCAAACGCTGCTGCCATCTTTACTCGCTCGAGTTTTTAAATTCCAGCGGAGCATATGCACACGACTTGCCTCCCTAACTGGCTTCGGGATGGGCGGATGCGCACGTGCTTATGTGCGCATGTCATTCAGAACACAAGACAAAATTTAGAGTGTTCTTGCAAAACAGAACAAAATGGCAAAATAATCGTTTTTTTTCTCGATTATACTATTTTGGTGATCGTTGGGAGCCAAAATTGAAATTAAAATTCAATTAATTGCACAGCCCTAGTGCTGGTGTAAATGTGCAATACTCCATTAGACCAACGTAATAATAAAATAAACAAAGGCATATGCATTTTTATTCACTTACTTGTTCTCAACCTTTTTTGGGCCCCCCCCATCAAATGAGATGTAGGCTAATTGCCCTGAATATTACGATTGATTGATGATTAGGCCCCAACTTTGGTTGATTGTTTAATGAAGACTTTCACAACAAGACCGATTTGTAATGCTGCAGTACGGAGTTCATTTAAGATGATGCTCCGACGTCCCGTTCCCTGTGAAGGCAGCACCGAGCTGACAGAAACGTTGAAGAGAAGATGCAACGTCTGCTCCAGGGTAAACTGGCAGGTTTTAATGTTGCAGACCACTGTTTTTTTGCAAGGAGTTTAAATTGTAAACTCGTATGGTCGTGCATCGTTGGTGTAAACTCGCCTTAAAACAAAACGCCCCCCCAAGGGCACCTTAATGCCCAGCTTTCCAAAATATTGCTTCCAGCGCCCCCCTGTCATCCTCTGAACGCCCCCTGGGGGGCTCTACCACCCCCATTGAGAAACATACACCTGGCTAGTGGCTACCACAGTTTAGTAAATAACTCCCAGACAAATTTATGTAAACCTTAAATGTGCCATATATGTTTGTAACACAGACTGAATGGCTGGTTTAACAGTAACTCTACTCTCACTGGTGGACACAAACAGTGAGTATATGTTTACATGATGATGCCAATTTAGTTCATTCATCGGAGCATTTATCATTATCATCTGCTCATTAGAAATGGAAAATAGAAGCGACAATAAAATGTCAAATTTTCTGCATTACCAGTAACAGATTTTTACTTTCATCACAGACATCATTATTAGGCCTATATTGTTAGTAATATCCTATTTTTGGTAAACTGATTACGTAACTCAAGTTGATAAAAACAAAAAAAAGGTTTTTTGTTCTTGTTAAAAAACACACTGATAGAAAACAGAAACCTGAGGAGGGCGTTCCATGTCATAGTATCCCTGTTTCTTTTGTAGAACTCCAGGTAGCATATTTGGGTTTCTTAAAACCTATTATTCAGGTTTCTTAAAAAAAAGATAGGCTACCTATCTTTAATAGGTTACAGTTGAAAATGACAACAGAAATAAACAAGTTTGCGGATTTCCCATATCTCCTCAGTTGAAATCAACTACCATTTGTCTACGGAAGTGATTTTGTGTTAGGACGTTCACTGTGATTCGCTCTAGATATCCCAATAATTTGATCATAGCTGGGATATTACTCTCAATGTGAACACTCTCACTGACAAGGTTTATTATCATGCTATTATCACATACCTAATATATTATACCTCAAAGCCATTGAGTGTTTTTTCATTTGCTTGTCTACTGGGTTCAATCCCCAGACTCCCCAGGATAAATCTAGGTGGGAAAGTGCCCTTAAGCAAGGCCCTTAACCCAAATAAAAAAATGCTCCAGTGGAGCTGCTCAGTGGCCAGCAGATCAAACTGAGGTTGTACTTGGCAGCTTCCAGGTATGAATGTGTGACTGTGTGAATGTAGTCTAGTCTCCACTTTCGGGATTGCTCCGGTGCCGCAGGAAATGCTGTGTTGGAATTTTAAAAACCCAGGTGGATTTCTGAGGACTATGGTTAACTGCTCCTCAGATCTCTGCAGGGTAAATCCAGACAGCTAGATAGACTATCTGTCCAATCTGAGTTTTCTCTCGCATGACTAAAACAACTTTTGAACGTACACATGTTCCACCAAAACAAGTTCCTTCCCGAGGCTATTTTGGCAGCGGCTCCGTGCGGAGCTTAGCGCCGACCATGACGATTGTGATTGGTTTAAAGAAATGGCAATAACCCAGAGCACTTTTTTCTCACATCCCTGAACACTGTGTGGACTAGCCAGACCCTCCTTGGCAGCGCTGTGGACTAGGGTCTGGCAAAGCGAGACTAGTGTGAATGTCACAGCTCGTCGTCGCAAATGAGAATTTGTTATCAAATCAGCTTACCTGGCTAAATAAAAGGATGATGAATGTTGTTTTTTTTTGTTTTGTAAATCACCCCTTAAATCATTCAGTGTTTTTTTTTTTTATTTATTAATTATCTATATGTCTATGCAGGGGCGTCGGACTGGGGGTAAAACCAATACTGATTACCAGGACCCAAGGGGAGAGAGAGCCTGCAATATATTTTATTTCACCTGGATATTTTCATTTCCTAATTAAATTTCATAATGCATGTCAGATGAAATGTAAAGTTAGTGTATTGGCTGAATAACTTTGTTGATTGACTGACTACATTTTGTATACAAAAAAAGACTATCTAAGGTCTCACCCACCCCCTGCTAATGCGCCAAATGGTTTAGTCCATCTGCACGCATTTTGTTTATGTTAGTTCAGTTGAGCATCTGGTGGAGCGCAAACTTCTGCTGTAGAATTTCTCAAAGAAAGCCAAATCATGCTACCAAAAAGAAAGGACAGACAGGAGAAGGAGAGCAAAACAAAATGAGGGGAAACAATTGGTAACTGACTTCTTTTCAAAGAAAGGTGAGCACAAACTAAAAAACAAAAACCATGGTGCTAAACTGCTTGAATATCTCCGCGACTGTTAGTGCTAAAAACAAACCGAGACAACCCATTGAAAGAGCAGAACATACACTTTCAAATGATAATTTGGTTATACATGTAATCTGAGGTAAAGGCTAAATAAATAAACTACACTAACAATGCTGTTTGCGCACAACACACCATTGCAATAGGCTAATTTAAAATGTTTAATTTTAAATTAATAGGCTATAATGTCTATAATTAGCAATAATAGGCTAATCAGTGTCATAGGTAGCTTGGTAGCTCATCGGTAGATACATATCATGTCAACATTATAGTTATGTCAGATTTAGTAGAAGCAGATGTTAACATTGTGAAATGCATGGCCCTCAGTTTCAGAAACTGTCCCACCAGGGAGTGGAGTAGCAACAGACCCCTCATCCTCCTCTTTGGATTAAAGACAAGGGGAGCTTATATCAAAATGAAAGCAAACCATGTTTAGCCATTTTGACTGAAAGGTGTTAAGTAACACTAACATCTTAGTGTGTTTTATTATATTAGGTTACAATTAGGATAAGAGGTTAATATCAAATGTATCCTTCATAGAGAAAGATGATAGAGAACATCTGATTGAGGATGATGGGAGTGAAGACAGCAGGGAGCATGAGTGTTGCTCTGAGCACAGTGTGGAAATGAGAGATGAGGAACTGGAAAGTAGGCAGAGCACTGCGGACCAGTTTTTTCCAGAGGATCCAGGACTATGGCCAGATAAATTAACAGATGATCAGAGAGACACCATAGTATGCAGGTTGGCAAGTAAAGGTACAGAGAAAACAAACAAAATGTAGTAGTAACCATAGTAAAGTAGGCTAGAGAATGTTGACAAAGGAGGTTTGAAATGGGGGGCCATCAGGACTGCCTATGCATAGGGCCCAGGGTCTTGTGCTATGCCCCTGTGTATATGCTTGTAATTTCTAGCATTTATAACATAACACATTTTTCTGTACAGTTTTTTATGTGGTAATACTGAAGCAGACACACCATTATGTCTGGTTAGGTCTTTTGTTAACATAATACCAAATATGCACCTTTCTATATAGTTTATTCATTGTAATTTGAACACTGTTACCAATACCCTGACTTCCAGTAATGTGTTGTACCCTCATTTGCACTTTGCATTTCCATTTTTTTCTAATGTATTTGTATTATTCTATTATGTTTTAGTATGTAATGTATATTTTATGTTACCACATTGTAGATATAGTATATTTATACGATTCATTTTAGTTGTATGTCGTGCATCTTTGGCAGAAAAATTTCCCTCAGAATGAATTAAGTTCTATCTTGTAATATTTTCACTTTTCTAACAATCTTCCAGCCACTGCAAGCTTAGATAGAAAGTCTGTGCTTACGTTTCAATGATGATAATGCTTAATAATGTCTTATTTTAGCAGGGTGCAACAATGTAATGTTTACAACATTCAAAACAGGGCAAATGTTTGGGGATTCTCTGCTTGGAAACCATGTTCAAGTAGTCACAAAACAGCATAGCAAACAAAAGAAATTACTTTTATCTTATAAGTCTCACAAAAATCACAAAAACATGTCAAGTGCATCCATGTCATGTCGTATCCGTTAATGTACCCAGGACCAACAGCAGCTTCATCTTTGTTGAAGTAATCACAAAGAAACAGCATGTTGCTGTTAAACATGGAGTTTTAATAATGCCTGTGACTCACTTGTTGCTAGGGAAATAACCCATCTACTGTATACCGCTCAATAAATATAATTTTGCAAATCCCCACTATCACATCGCTGATCCCACCTAGGTCATCCTTTGTGTACAAAAGCCTCGCTTCTGCGGTTTGTTTTTTTGCAACTTAAACCCAGTGAAATACTGTTAATAAATGGCCATGACTGTAGCTAGCTAATGTTACACACGAAGACGTGTCCTAAACAGACAGTAACGTTACAAAACGGAGAACCACGTAGCTCTTTCAGACCAGGAAGTGAGCTGTACCAATGCAATTAGTATGAAAGCTGAATGAATATAGATGTTTTTGTTCTGAATACTAAATAGTGCAAAAACAAAGTATCTCCATATGGAGTTCACATACAAATGTAAGCAGCGAACACGAGCACTAAGAAATAGAGTCAATAATATTCGGCTCATGTCAGTGTAGAAGTTTAATTTGGATTTAGATTGTTCACAATTAGTTATTTAAGAAATGTCAACAGTGAACTGGTGGGTTTCAACTGTGTCGGTCACGTTAGCAAACTCGCTGACAGCTGCAGAACAGCAACAACAACAATTGTAAAGTGAGCTTACCTGGACTCTTGAGGTTATATTTATTCTCCATACCAACAGACGTTGAGCACTCTGGTTAAAGATGAAGTCCTGTTGAGTTAATGTTGCTAACTGGCTAGCTAGCTCCCAGCTACCTACTTAACGTTAGCTTCACTTAGCAGCCCCGGCTAGCTTGCTTCGGGTCCTCAAATATGAGCAGAACAGTTAAAAACGTAGGTCGTTCAGTCTCCACGATGTTCCGGTATGTAGGTACACTAGACGGTATTTTAATCTAGCCGCCACAAGAATATTGAAGAGTTGTTGCTCAAGTTATGCGCTGTTTCGGTTTTGAAACTGTTTGTTAAATGTTATCCCGTGACGTCATTTGTGGAAACGTAAACAGGAAGTGACTGACTACTGGCCGTCTTATACATCTGCCTTTCTTCCTCTTCTGGGGAGATCGACAGCGCAGGCGTTATTGCAAATAATATATCAGAATCAGAAAAGGTTTTATTACCACAATTAGTACACCTATGTGGAATTTGCCTTGGTGAAAGGTGCATACATAAACAAACAAACATATTAAACATTAATATAAAATAAACAATAAATACAGAAGAAAAATATATATACATACAAAGTAACTGTTTCATAAGAAAAAAAAAGCAGAATGGGTTGAGTGCCAAATTGCAAAGAATATAAAGTATATGCAATGGGCGCCACTGTCGTACTAAATTCTTGCTCTTGAGGGGACTTACTGGAATTGTTGGGTCTTTGTAAATTATAGAGTGTGGTCTAGACCTACTCTATCTTTAAAGTGTCTCGAGATAACTCTCGTTATGATATGATACTATAAATAAAATAAAATTGAATTGAATGTAAAGTCTAGGATGAAGGTTAATGTAAGTGTTATGACTAGGGATGGGGGGGGTTAGAGTCTATCAGTGGGGGTCCGAGGCCTTGTTGGTGAGGCTTACTGCTGAGGGAAGAAACTGTTTTTGTGGCGTGAGGTTTGTGGTCTGCAGCCTCCTGCCGAAGGGGAGGAGGTTCAGACTGTTTGTGTCCGGGGTGACAGGGATCGGCTACAATCTTTTCTGTACCGCCTCAGCGTCCTGGAGGCGTACAGGTCCTGGAGAGACGGCAGATTGCAGCCAATCACCTTCTCAGCAGAGCGGATGATACGCTGCACTTGTACCAGATGGTGATGGAGCAGGTGAGGATGGACTTGATGATGGCCGTGTAAAACTGCACCATCATAGTCTTTGACAGGTTGAATTTCTTCAGCTGCCGCAGGAAGTACAGCCTACTTACAACCCCCCCCCCCCCCCCAATTATTGAAACAGGCCAGTGCAACCCACCCCAAAAACATGTTAATTAAAGTCATTTGCACCATAACTTGATGCAGAAAAGGCACAAATTGTTGCAGAAAAAAATTCACCAGAATGCAGGAAAAGAAGAATTTGATATGCTCAAAATTTTTATTTTGCTCAAAAGTGGAGATCTCAACCCACCCAATTGAACCCAAAGTTATGCCCTTGATAGATAGATAGATAGAGATATATATAGATATATATATATATATATATATATATATATATATATATATATATATATATATATATATATAAACAAACACAGTTGTGGTTGTGGTTTTATTTCAGTTAGCCTAATAGCTGGTTTGATTTGCATTGAGAGATGATCTTATGGAAAGTCCCCCATGCCAATCTCTAGGTATGGTGAAGGGTATGTGATGATGTGGGGGGGCTATTTTAATTCCAAAGGCCAAGGGAACTTTATCAGGATGCATAGTATCCTGGATCCATGAAATAACTGGCCTTTAAAAATTTAAATCTGCCTGGCTCTATGGGAATTTAACATAGGGGTATGTATACTTATGCCCCCTGTATTTTAAGGAAGAACATTTATTTATTTACAATACATTATTCATTCACAAAAACAATTGGTGTCCTTAAACGGTCAAATTTTTCCTCATTTTTTTAATTAAGGCATTAAGATCAATTTCCAAAAGATGATATTTTTATTCCTCTTTTTAGTCACTTTTAGCATGGGTATGTAAACTTATGAGCACAACTATATATATATATATATATATATATATATATATATATATATATATATATATATATATATATATATCAGTTTTTTATTGAAATTTTAGCAGTTAAAGTCCAATGAATATCTTGAAATGGTACAAAGGTAAGTGGTGAACTGCCTGAGGTTAAAAAAAATATATATTATTATTAGGCATTATTTTTCACTTTTTCAGGTAACAAGAAATGGGTAAACAACGTAAAGCTGTTCTACAGCAATGGAGGTTGATCAAGCTTTGAAAGTTGGTGCTACCAATTCCCACAGTTGTTCCAACTTGTCTGGATTACTTACAACCCCCTCTGTTTGTATAAAAGTATTGTTGGAACACACTGTGGTACCATACCCTCGTGAGCATTATTTGAACAGTATTGTACTGCAGAAAGTAGTGTGTTGCTATTAAAATGGCGGGAAAAAGGCAATTAACAATGGAAGAGAGACAGACCATCATAACACTTAAGAATGTTGGTAACATATAGAATATAGAAATTGCGAAGAAAGTCAAGGTGTCAGTGAGATTCTTCATCATCAAAAGGCACTTAGAAACTGGGGGAAACTCTGACAGGAAGAGGTCTGGCAGACCCAAAGCCACAACAGAATCAGAAGACAAGTTTCTTAATAGTGGTCGTAATAAGCAAGTCTCAGTTTCAACTGTAAAGAGAAGACTTTGAGTTGCAGGTTTGATAGGTCGAGTTGCAGCAACAAAGCCATTGCTAAGACATCAGAATAAAAAAAAGAGGCTTGCCTGGGCCAAGAAACACTGCCAATGGACTACTGAAGACTGGAAGAAGGTGCTATGGACTGATGAATCAAAATTTGAAATCTTTGGTTCATCACGCAGGATTTTTGTACGCCGTCGAGTAGGCGAAAGAATGGTACCTCAGTGTGTGACATCAACTATCAAACATGGAGGAGGAAGCGTGATGATCTGGGGCTGTTTGCTGGATCCACGGTCAGTGATTTGTACAGAGTGAAAGGCACCCTGAACCAAAACGTCTACCACAGCATTTTGCAGCGCCATGCAGTACCCTCTGGTATGCGCCTAGTTGGTCAGGGGTTCATCAAGATAATGACCCAAAACATAAGTCCAAGCTATGCCAGAACTACCTTAGGAAAAAAGAACAAGATGGTAAGCTTAAATGTCACCAGACTTAAACCCCATTGAGCTGGTTTGGGATGAACTGGACAGAAAAGTGAAAGCAAAGCAACCTACAAGTGCCACACATTTATGGGAACTACTGCAACAGAGTTGGGAAGAACTTTCTGAAGAATATTTGATTTTCCATTGTAGAAAGAATGCCACGAGTGTTCAGCTGTTATATCTGCCAAAGGGGGCTACTTTGATGAGTCAAAAAATTAGAATAGATTTTGGTTTATAAATGATTCCATGATTTATTTTTTAACTTAAATTGTTCATTTGTTCTATTCTTTCATTTCAGAGTACAATAAGACATTGAATTGCATGAATTTCAATAAAAACGAAAAATTGGAATGGAAATGGATGGAAAAATTGGGGTGTTCTAAAACTTTTGACCGGTAGTATATTATATATATATATATATATATATATATATATATATATATATATATATATATATATATATATATATATATATATGCAACACTTTTGTTTTTGACCCCCATTTTTCATGAGCTGAACTCAAAGATCTAAGACTTTTTCTATGTACACAAAAAGCTTATTTCTCTCAAATATTGTTCACAAATCTGTCTAAATCTGTGTTAGTGACCACTTCTCCTTTGCTGAGATAATCCATCTACCTCACAGGTGTGGCATATCAAGATGCTGATTAGACAGCATGATTATTGCACAGGTGTGCCTTAGGCTGGCCACAATAAAAGGCCACTCTAAAAAATGTGCAGTTTTATGCCACAGATGTCGCAAGTTTTGAGGGAGCATGCAATTGGCATGCTGACTGCAGGAATGTTCACCAGAGCTGTTGCGCGTGAATTCAATGTTCATTTCTCTACCATAAGCCGTCTCCAAAGTCGTTTCATAGAATTTGGCAGTACATCCAACCAGCCTCACAAGCGCAGACCACGTGTAACCACACCAGCCCAGGACCTCCACATCCAGCATCTTCACCTCCAAGATCGTCTGAGACCAGCCACCCGGACAGCTTCTGCAACAATCGGTTTGTAGAACCAAAGAATTTCTGCACAAACTGTCAGAAAACGTCTCAGAGAAGCTCATCTGCATGCTCGTCGTCCTCATCGGGGTCTCGACCTGACAGCAGTTCGTCGTCGTAACCAACTTGAGTGGGCAAATTCTCACATTTGATGGCGTCTGGCACTTTGGAGAGGTGTTCTCTCCACAGATGAATCCAGGTTTTCACTGTACAGGGCAGATGGCAGTATGGCGTTGTGTGGGTGAGCGGTTTGCTGATGTCAACATTGTGGATCGAGTGGCCCATGGTGGCAGTGGTGTTATGGTATGGGCAGGCGTATTTTATGGACAACGAACACAGGTGCATTTTATTGATGGCATTTTGTGCCATTCATCCACGACCATCACGTCATGTTGCAGCATGATAATGCACAGCCCCATGTTGCAAGGATCTGTACACAATTCCTGGAAGCTGAAACCATCCCAGTTCTTGCATGGCCAGCATACTCACGGGACATGTCACCCATTGAGCATGTTTGGGATACTCTAGCTCGGTGTACACGACAGCGTGTTCCAGGTCCTGTCAATATCCAGCAACTTCGCACAGCCATTGAAGAGGAGTGGACCAACATTCCACAGGCCACAATCAACAACCTGATCAACTCTATATGAAGGAGATGTGTTTCACTGCGTGAGGCAAATGGTGGTCACACCAGATGCTGACTGGTTTTCAGACCCCCCCCGGACCCACCCAATACCGTAAAACTGCACATTTTAGAGTGGCCTTTTATTGTGGCCAGCCTAAGTCACACCTGTGCAATAATGATGCTGTCTAATCAGCATCTTGATATGCCACAGCTGTGAGGTGGATGGATTTTCTCGGCAAAGGAGAAGTGCCCACTAACACAGATTTAGACAGATTTGTGAGCAATATTTGAGAGAAATATACAAGAAATGAGGATAAAAAGGCCTTTTGTGTACATAGAAAAGATCTTTGGGTTCAGCTCATGAAAAAAAGGGGGCAAAAAACAAAAGTGTTGCATTTATAATTTTGGTCAGTGTATTATATATATATATATATATATATATATATATATATATATATATATATATATATATATATATATATATATATATATATATATATATATATATATATATATATAAAAAAGGTAACTTGAAATGTCAGTGGTCAAAGCAAAAGCATCCCCATTACCATCATGAATCTTTTAAGCAACAGAATACCTAATTGTGAAATGTAATCACTGCTGCTTTTGAAATTAAGATACCACTGAAATATTTTACCTTGAAAACAATCTGTTTCAATTTTGTTATATTTTTTTACAAATTCAGATTCAACCCCAATTCAAGTACCCAATATTAAAAACAAACATATGTGTGAATTACAACAACAAGAAAAAATGTATATGCAGTAGGCCTTTGTAACATGTAGTGCCTCACTGGCAGGGTACCTCGTGACCTGTTCAATTGTAACCTAAATACAAAGTCATTACAGTGTCATGGTATGCATAGAGTGGGCTTTAGCATTTTTGGGCACTGTACACATGCAACTTTATATTCTTTGGAATAAATAAGAATTACAAGTTGGCAGGATTTAGAAAAATGTATTTGATTTGAAAGGGAAAATGATGCTGTCCCAGGAAACCATGTTGGTTTCTTGTTCCAATGAAAGTGGGTCTGTCCTGATAACTTCAAACAGGGACTTATTATGAGAAATTCTGTTAAAGTGTGTTCTTTAGTTTTAGAATGCGAGAAAACAAACTTTCAAAGTTTATTTGTTTGCTTTATATATAAATCCTCTACACTGTAAAACCTTATAATCACATATATCACATGTAGAACCAGTGTTTCCTCTATTTGAGCGTGGCGGCCCCCACGGCAACATTTCTGCCCTCCACAGTATCAGAAATAGGGCTGCATTGTTAGAGTGCATGTTGGGGAATAGCACGGACACCCACTGCTAAAAAGAATCCTAAAGGAAACACTGAAAACATTTTATAATTTCACAATTAAAATGATGAGTTGACTGAATTCTAAACCAGTCCTTCATTAACTCATCAAATTAAGTTGTTACATTAACACTGTTAACATATTAGCAAACTTCCCAGCATGCACTGTATTTGGATTAGATGGTCTTTTCTTTAAAATAATAACAACGTATCTAATATCCCTATATGGTTGCATCTCTGATACCTATAACTGGCTCTATGTATAGGTTATGTTTACATTTTGATTATGCAGGTTGTGGCTACAGATCAAAAGCAGCTGAAATGGCAGAATTGCCATTTATAGTCATGCACGATATTTTTGTCCATTTGAACTTCATATTCCTGAGTGCTGAGGGAAGCTGGTACATAATCAGGCACTGTCAGGTGAAGAGGGGAAAATATAACATATTCCATGTCCTATCTTTTGTTTATTTTTACTGAGTCAAAGTGCCAACAGTCACGGTTGTTCTGCTTGCTTCGACTTTGACAGAGAGTTGACATCTCCCTGGTAGTTTTTTTTTAACCACTCCACCATGAGACACTGCTGACAGCTCTGTGCAGCACTGTCAATGTCACCACAAGTAAAACACTCATACAGTATATGCTTTTTCTCTATTGATCCATCTTTATTTCCACCTCCTGCTACCATCCTGTTGTCCTCTTCCTGTCTCCAAATGTTCCAAAAACTTTAATTTGGCAAAAAAAAAATGTATCTGTCTGTCCTTCTCACTTTATTTTACCCCTAGACATTATTGCAAAAGTCATTCAAAGGCTGAAATGTCAAGTAAATGAGGGATGAAGCAATACACCAAATCTGGGATTCACAGAGCGTGGTTATTTAAAGGAGATCTCGCAGCGATTTTACAGATGCTTTGAAAGATTTATGGAGGTTCATGGGAGGTTATTTTGATCTTGATTACCCAAAAAGTATCTAAGTAGTTTGCACCAAATTATTAAAATCAAAACATTTCTATAAAGAGCTAATTCAGAACACCAGGCAGGACCAAATACACAGGTATGAAATTGTATATCTTGTCTCTCAAAAATGAAATAATGTCAGATTCAAAACCATGGTAATTTTGCAATTTTAGAAGTTCATTTGTATGTAGTTTGTCAATGCTTTCCCAATATTATCAGAGTGATGTGACATATTTTAAAGTATTCTTTGGCAAATACCCAAACGCCTCGTAATATATCTGCTGCTATTATTATGCAAGAAATAATGATAGTGTTATGTGGGCAGCTGTTCTCCCCGTTTCTGTGTTTTCCTCTCTCCCCTTGTTTTGTCCCCACTGTGTCCGTGGTGTGTGTATGTGTGTTTGTCCCCACTGTGTGTTGGGTGTCTGTATGGGTGTTTGACTACTCTCCTGGAAGTAGGTTAAGGGGCGTGGCTGGGGATCTACCTCTCTGCAGCTGCTGGCAATCCCACTGACACTTACCTGCACAGCTGCTTCCAATTCCACTCAGCAAACCTGCAGTATATATTCCTGGGCTTGGCTCTCCTTGGCACCAGATTGTTGCAACTACCAGTGTGGTAACTAGGCTCCCAAGTTAAAGTCAGGCAGCTAGTTTTTGTCTTTGAGTTGCTTTGTGTTTTTTGTTAACGTCCTTTTGTTTGTTCCTGCTCAGACCTACACCGCGAGACCTGCTGCCGTGGTGTGCCTTGCTGCCAGCTCAATCCACTCCTTCACTCCAACCATCTCGTTTGGATTACTGCATGACAGTTGTGGACATTCCTCTGCCTGCCTGCCTCAGCCTCTATCCAGCCCAGAGCCGACCTACCCTGCGCTTGCTTTCCTTGGACACCCGAAGAACTGAATATTCATTAAATATAATTTTTGTTAATCATACTCCTAGTTCGTGTTTGTTTCTCCGTTTGCTGGGTCAGAACCATAGCCTAAAAGGTAGTAACAAAACCATTATTAACAATGAACTTTCACACTCACCAAATTTAAGACTATGTTTTCTAACCTAGGGTTGGGTTCCCCCCTATGAGAGGACAAGATAAATCTCAGTGGGTTGCGATGTTCAGGGGTTCACAATGTCTTTCAACAATTTGAGTATTACAACAAGATGCACAGGAGAATAAGGGTTGGGGTGAAACCAGATAGCGAGCGTGTGTGTGTTGATATTGCATACACAGTGTCCAAGTGAGTACATCAAGTGTGAGAGAAAAAAGCAAAGGAGGAGCAAGGGAATGGGAGTGGGTAGCAATAGCAGGTACATCACTGGCTAGTCTCGCTTTGCCACTACATTTGCCACTACACTGGCTACTCCACATAGCATTCGGGGATGTGAGAAAAACACTGCTCTGGTTTAATTGAATTTCTTTAATCCAATCACAATCGTCATCGTAAACTCTGCACAGAGCCGCTGCAAAATAGTTGTGCGAGAGAAAACTCAGATTGGAAAGATAGTCTAGCTGGCTGTCTCAATTTACAATGCAAAGATTTGAGGAGCAGTTAACCATAGTCCTAATAAATCCACCGAATTTAAAATTCCAACACAAAGAAAGCGGAAGGAAACGGAAAGTATGCATCCAGCGGAATTTCCTGCGGCACCGGAGCAATCCCAGAAGTGGAACGCAAAGGATATAGACTAATCACAGGCTGACCCAGTGTGCGGAGGATAGCAGGACCATGGTCTGATGAGAGCAGCAAGGCTTGGTAGGGCCAGTTGGATAACTATCAGTAAAATTTATTTTATCATCATCATATTTCAGTTTATTAAAAAACTACTGGCCCGTCTCAGGTCTGATCCTGAGATCATCCCTGTCAGAAGCGGCCTAAAAACCTTAGGAGAGCATCTGTTTATTAGGAACTGATACGTTCAGAAGTGAAATTTTGTGGCGATCCAGATAAAAACATGGTTAAATACGGACACAACAACGTGGCACACAGCCTCACACTTACCCGAGGGAAAAGCATTTGTGGTCGAAACTTTGTCATATCCATTGTTACCACCTCTCCCTTTTCTGCCTGCTTCCTGCAGGAGCTGGCAGTTTAGGAGGGTTATGGCGCGTTCCAGGCAACCCCTACAACCTTCTACCAGTGAAAGTGCCCTGGAACGGCAGTCAAACCCTTAACTTACTACCTGTGAGCTCGTACCAAATCATTGTACTCCCAGTTACAGTTTTTGACGTCACGCACGCATAAACAACAATGGCGACCCCTGTTGATGTTGTACAGACACCGGTGATTAACGGTGAGAAATAGACATAAATTCTGAACATTGTAATCAAAACAATACACATACCATTGTGTACTACTACAGGTTATGTTTATTAAATGAAGCCCAAAATATGTCGCCGCCTAGAAATCGCTAGTATCAGCTAGCGCTAGTTAACGTCAACGTTAGGTAGCCGCTAGCTAACGTTAACGTTAGGTTGCCTAACCTGAACCCTGCCAACGGCACAATGTTTAGCTAGCTAGCCAGCTTTGACAGTGTGCCAAATGTCATTATTTTTATCATCAGACGCACAAATCTGCTCTACATAAACCTAACTAAACTGATTTTCACTCAATCACAGTTTACCTGGATGATGACTTGTCGTGACTTTGCCTGGAACGCTGCCAAGTCGTGAGTCGTGACTTGAAGTTGTAATTTACAGGCTAAAAATTGTGTCTGGAACGCAGCATCAATTGGCTAATGGGCTGACACCTGGGTCGGCCTCAATCTAGGCCTCACCCAAGGCTATGAGAAATGGCTTATATATGCATGCCATGTCTCATTGTGTTGTTCTCTCTCTCCTAGATGCACATCTACTAGCTTTGGGTTCGTTTTGACACTTCTGTTGCAGTTAACATGCATCCATACATTCCTCACTCCTCCATACACTCCACACACCACTGATCCTATTGACTCGCCATACCTCATGTTTTTGTAATTAGTTATTATATGTTTATTTATCAATAAACCTTTCATTGGCACTTTAACCTATTTGGACTTCCCTTATTTTTAGCCGGTTTGTGACACCATATAGAAAAAAAGAAGATATTTAATAAATAAAAGGGGGATATTTCTTTGCCTTTTAGTGCACCAAACATTCATTTGGTACAGACGAAGGCTCACTTTCCCATTGTCTGTGGATATGTTTTATTCTATTCAACAGTGCTAAAACAGCAGAGCGTCATGGTACTGTTATACAATATTAACTGTAGCTGAGCCGTTGACTGCAAAACCCACATCATCGTTTCGAACCAACCACTGTGCAAAACAAACGACAAATCTCAAGATCACATCGCAAAGCAACAAAGGGACGCTTGACCACTGAGTCATGTCACACCACATCAAGTGCAATCCAGTTATTCTGCATGTGTGCCCACCACGCACTTCACTTCTAGTCATATACAGATGCTAAGGGGGTAAAAACTCACCCCTGCAAAGTCCAAACCCACAGGAGTCATGAGCATGCTATATAGCTCAGTGACCTTTGCCCTCTATCAGCATGGCTGTGCTTTTGCTGCATGATGTGCATCCATAGAGCGTCTGGGCGGTGCTCTATGTGCCAGCCACAAACATCCTGCCATTATAAAGCAGGTGTAATGCAATTTAAGTAATTCCCCAGTCTCTAACATCGCTCAAAATATGTTTCAATTGTTCAACACTAATAGTGGTAAAAGTATACTGTATGAGCAATTCAGTTCCTTTATTCTCAATGATGGAAAAGTTAGAAAAAACAAACAGAGATTTAAAGTTCTAAGTAAAATGAAAGAAAGTTATGATGATCTGAGTATAACGTAACTATGAGAAGTCCCTATATTACTAGAAAAATTATTTTGAAGCTTCTGGAAGATCTTGGAAAACAAAAACATAATGTCTAGAAAATGAATCTTGTTGTCGTGAACACAGCAGTTTATTCTTTTCTTTTTTTTAAGATTTGTTTTTGGGCTTCTCTGACAGGACAGATATGTGAGAAAGGGGGAGAGAGTGGGGAAGACATGCAAGAAATCGCCACAGGTCGGATTCGAAGCCTGGACCTCTGCGTCGGGGCATAAACCTCTCATTATATGTGCACCTGCTCTACCCACTGAGCCAACTTGGCCACATAAGCAGCTTATTCTTGACCCTGGAAATATTATGTTGGACAAGATTTCCCCTCAATGGTCACAGAGCTTTCAACTGACAGTCTTCATCAAATCAGAATCAGGATAAGCTTATATGGCCAAGTAAGTGTGAACACATACAAGGAGTTTGGATATGGCTTTTTGTTGCTCTCAGTGTACATACACAGAAATAGACGGCCAATATATTAATATATTATAATATAGTATATACGGCCGTGTTCATTTTGACAGCCTTAATAGTGACAATATTAACATAAAGAAAGTTAAAGAACAGTGAATATTTAAAGCAGCTACGAAGAACTTTCAGTTTGTGTAGATTCTAGCAGCCCCTGTGTTTTTTCCACACCTGCTGTCATAAAGATCTTTCCTAGGTGTCACAGGCCAAAACATTACCAAGAGTTTGATGTACAACCAACGTAATAATAACTAGAACTGCAAGCAATTCGCCCCAGATGGACTGCGGAGGCAATGCCAGTAATATAGCGCCTTTCATGAAACGCAAGTACAGGGGGACAAAAAGTAAATAGTAGGCTAACACAAACACGGACTGAAAAGAAATAAAAACTGGGAACGGGGGCATAATTTCATGTAAGCTACTGACGTACAAGCACATTGCGCACTGTATAAGATGAAATAGACATATTACATGTCTAGCAGGAACAGGGCCAATTCAGGGTTGGTTTTGAATCACTAACAATCCCGTAATTGTCTCCATCTGTTGAAAGCCTGACTGAAAATACAATTAGGCATATATAAATAAATCTCCTGCTACCTTTTACCTGGATGGATACTCAAACACAGGCTTTTCCGGTGTTACAACGAAATCTGTGACCCCTTAGAATGTGTTACTGTCTGCCATAAATCATTTTATGCGTTTCTGACCCGGGCAAAGGCATTAATATATTTATAATATAGGTGTCAAAGGTTTTTAAAAGGTCTGTCTATGAAGAAATACTTTCCATAATGTTGTCGGACACTTAGAATATTCATCTGAGCCTGTCAGTGGTAAAACGAGCGCTTTTGTGGCTGGACAATTGTCCTATTAACTTACATTGTAGCTTGTTTCGGCGCTGCAGCGATCTCGCTTAATACTGGACCTTTGTTCCCATCAGTCATTTAAACATACTGTCAGAGGATCCCTGAAGAAATTTCATAAGACCTGGGACCCCTTCCTTTCTTATACAAACCATCTATCCTCGACCATTGGTTGACCCCTCCCCCCCCCTTTTTTTCTTTACTCTTTATCTATTTACTTATTTATTGTATTTTACTATCTATGTACTTACTTATTTTTTAATTAAGTAATTAACTTTATTTTTATTTATTTTTTCTTCTCTCCTGTACCTGTTAGTACAATATTGTGCATCACGATGAACAGGACACTGGGATGGGCCGAGAGGGAGGGGGGAGGGAGATGGGTGGGTAAGCTAGTTCGTTGGAAGATACATGTTTAGTATCTGTTTAAAGGGGAAGACTAAGAGGGAGATGGTGGGGCGGAACGGTAGGGAATTTACGTGCGTTGTTTAAAAGCAAGGAAAATGTCAAACCTGCTACCCTTGGACATCCCCGATGCTTTTTGAGGTTTGATCAATAAATATATATTTAAAACAAATATATATAATAAAAAATGGATCTAAAAAAACTAAAACAAGCTACTAATCGATTAAAGTTGGTGATAGTCTGTATTTATTAATCAATAAATCCCATTAAAGACCCAAACCACAGGCTGATAACATTTCTTCCTCCAAAACCACATCAATGAGCAACACTTTGTTAAAAAAACATCAATGAGCAGCATGTTGTTAGGAAGTGATTAGATAGTAGTACACAGGTCATACTGTACATACTACAGGTGCCTACAGTGCATGTAAATACGTAGGTCAAGGTGCATTCATTTACTACAAATAGTTTTAAGACTGACTGGAAAAATTTAAAATCGTCCCCCAGGCCACCAACACACATCCTGTATGCATGTTAAAGATTGACGTTTTCAGTATAAATAAATGGCCTTAGGAATGTTGGAAAGTATTAATACACAGCTTTGGTCTTTTCATGTCATTTGCTGTAGGGTGTAATTCAATGTAGAACCGTCACTGCTGTGCTGTCATGTGACTGGTCATCATTTTCGTACCATATCATACAAACACATTCATGAGAATGCGTTGACCTAAGTATGGAACTTTGGCAGTGTGACAACAAGTGGTCGTATATGAGAAGAAATTGTATCCTGTCTGTGTCCATCTGCTGGACGACAAGGTTTGGTTGAAACGTCTGGATTTAGCCAGAAAGGGGATCTTTTTGCCAAACTATCAATTTATTGTACATTCACTATGAAATATATACTTTATTTCACAAATATCATGTTATATATAATATACACAGTCAAAGGGGTCTTTCTTAAGAACACTTCAGCAGAGCAGAGGATTTCTAACCTCAAATTTCAGTTGGCCTCTACCTCTACCTGTGGAGACGTGCAGCAACAGAGAAAAAATCTGCCTCAATGTCACAAGCAAACTGCAGGCTTGTAAAGTAGGCTACTGTTAAAGCGCTCACTCACTCTACTTATTTTTTCACGTGCTACTAATTTGAGTGAATGCCTCTGACACATTAACAAGGAAATGTCTTGAGCTTAGAGCTCTGCTTGTCTCCTTTTGTGTCATAGCACTGCTTAGTCGTGCATCATTTCTGTAATTTCATGACAAACTAATGTCACATTAATGCTGACAAATCACAACATAAACAAGTAAACTGCCAAATCCTGAGAAATTTGCACCCACCATCAACCATGTTTCCTCCATCTCTTTATTACGTCTACTTTTCTAGACAGTGAGGGATGACAAGAAATAAAATGGGAGGCAACAGAAGTAAAGGGCCCCATGTTAACCTAGTAATTCTATTTCAATGTATGAATTGTGCAGACAAGCACGCATTCCCCCAACCTCCCCCCACACACACACACTCACACACCCCAATGCATTACCCAAAAGGACTTAACACATCTCATCAGTGTTGTGGACAAAACTTGTAGACGCTGGAGCAAAGGAGAGCAAGGCAATTGATCTGAAATGATTTGGCTCAGAGTGAATTATTCAACAGTTTAGCGGCCTGTTTACATTTCAAATTCAGAGGGAGCACACACAGTGAGACGCAAACAAGCAATACAATTCATTGAAATGATTAGACATCAGGTGGCAGCTCTTCCCCCATATGTTATGTTTAGGTAGCGATAAAGAAGATTCCTAATATGACAGTTGTATGATTGCGGAGTTGATTGTGTGAGTGTATAAAGTATAATGTATCCATTATATTTGCATTCAATTACCTCAAAGGTATCTTGCATCCATGTTTGTTTGTAGCTTACATTATCCTTGAAAATGCATCACAGTAATTTTAATCATTTTTGTGTCTACAAAGGGCAGAAGAACTCCACAACTGTGACGCGGCTAAGACATATTATCTATCTTATAAAGAGGATGTGGTTAAAGCTATAGTGCATAGTTTCTGCCGCCCCCATGAGGAATTCTAAGTAATGACAACAACACTGTTGCGGCGCATCCACATGATACAAGCCTTCTGTGACCATTAGCATTTATTTGGAGTCGTTTCCACCCAGTGAATGTAGGTCCAATATTTAGATTCATAGGTGTTGGCAGGTGTATTTTTAAACTTTGGACAGAGTCTGGCTAGTTGTTTTCCCTGCTTCATGTATTAAAGCTAAGCTAGGCTAACCAAATCCAGACTCCAGCTTTTGATTGATAGCAATCTTCTTAATCACTCTCATAAAGAGAGTGAATATGCATATTTCCCAAAGTGTTGAACTATTGTTCCTTTAGGGGTTTCTTTAGTCTGGGTTTTAATCATATCACGTAATGGGGAATGTGTTAGGGTTAGGGTTGTATCATGATGGTCTAAAAGCTGTTTCAGAGGCTTCTATACTGTAGGAATTATAGCTAAAATCCTGAATATGAACATGGAAATTGTTTTTTTTTATTTTGTATTTATAAATAGTGTTATAAATATCAGTCTTTGAAAAAGCAACATTGGTAAAAGTAACCTGTAGTAACAATACTTAAAGTAACACAGCATTTGGTGATAATAAAAGGAATAAAAGTGAAACTTCCTTAAATGCTATAGTTACAAGTTATCTGACTTGTTTTTATTGGCGCATCCTTTAATTTCATGCATCACATTCACAGTGGAGACTTCTCTCTCTTTCTCTCTCTCTCTTTGTTGCTCTGGCAGCTCATTTATCTCTCAAACTATTAACATTATGAACGTCAACTTTAACTGCTTCTCATATCCTGTGATAATGACTAAGCACACTGCAACACTGCTTTAAAAAGTGATGGTATTTGATTTTGACCCGTCTGGGCCATATGATCATCTAACAGTTGGTGTCTGTATAGATTAACCTCTAATGAAGAGAGACAGGGTGAAAAAAAAGCTTTATGTAATGTCATGAGGTTGGCTCTCCATCAAGTGCAGCAATCTTCCACCCACCAAATCCAGATTAATTCCGCTTGTGTTTGTTTGTGAGCATGTGTGCGCATGCGTGCGCATGCGTGCGCATGCGTGCGCATGCGTGCGCATGCATGCGTGCGTGCCTGTGTGTGTGTGTGTGTTTGTGACAGGGGAAAATCTGTCTGTTGAGAGAAACTGGGACACAGTTTATGGTCATTATTAGTCAGTGCTATGGGATTTACAGTACAGAGGTCTTGACCTGAAAATGACAAACACAGCACATTTCTGCCAAACAATTTTAGAAATCAGTAGCCTATTTATTAGTCTGACTCAGCGGATGTACATTGCTGGGATAAAGCCTGACGTACGGCGCACCTTTCACACACCCGATGTCCCTCCCCTTCCGCTCTCTCTGCTATCTATTTTGGCTTAGCGCCGCCCAAGGCAGTTGTGATTGGTTTAAAGAAATACAAACAAGCCAGAGCGTTTTTTCCCCCTATCCCAGAATAGATACGCAGTGTAGCCAGACTATACTCCAGCAGGGCTTAACATGGTCTGACAATGCAATACTACCTATTTTTTTTATTACATTAAAAATTAAACTTGTCTACTGTGATACTTTTGTATGCATATACTTTCAGGGAGGGCCAATTGAGAGCAAGCTCTCATTTCCAATGACGCCATTAAAACATGCCATATAAAATTACATGTGTAAAAATTACTGAACATAGCACTTAATATATAATATACAGTTGCAATACACACTACATAAAACAATTACAGAATATTAAACAACTCAAAGTGCACATGTACCTTCAGAATACATGGAAAAAAGACATTTAAAGTGGTTAAATGGAATCAGGCTGTTCAATTTCAGTAGAATCTGCAGGTTATTCCATTTATATGGAGCGCAATACTTAAATACAGTTTTGCCAAATTCTGTCCTAACACATGGAATATTTAGGAGCAAGGAATCACTAGTAGAAGAAGAAGAATGCTTCTATTTATCCCACGAGGGGAAATTCACAATTTTGCACACACATTGAACACAGGCCTGGATTACAAACATGTTCAGGACCCATACATGCTAAACACACTAATGGAGAGGGTGTCAGAGTGAGGGTCTGGTGATAGCCAGAGTGAGGGGTCCGCGAACAGTTGGGGGTTATAGTGCTCAAGAGCACCTTGGCAGTGCCCAGGAAGTGAACTGGCACCTCTCCAGCTCCCTGTATAGCTCCCTATGGACTGAGCTACTGCCACCCCCATGAGTGCCAGAATGATTTAAAATCCAGATATATATCTGTAATATAGCCTATATCTCACATGATCTGGTCATTTAAATTGCAATATTTTTCCCGAGATGGCAGACTTTCACTTTTAATGGCATTGGTCTTTCAGGGTTTAGCATTTGCTGCCCTCTACTGGTTAAATAGATCAAATGCAAAAAGGGACAGACCCCAGACCAATTGAATTAGCATGGTCAGATTTTTAAAACATAGTTTACAATCAACTTGATTTCACCGATTTCACATTAGGTGTACTATTCCACAAAATGTAACAAAGATTTGTATGCTCACTGGATGTGATTCATGGTTTTGTACAGGATTGCACAACGAAATGCAGTTGTTCCTTTTGTGCTACGCAAGAAAAACAAAAAAGTCTGAGTCTGTGGTCACGTATGGTGCTCAAGTATTCAGCTACTGTGTACTCAGTTTAGGGCTAGGTTTTTTTCATTTTTTTCTTTGACGTTTAGTAGTGTCTTTCCAATAGGTCATGTCTCTCTCTCTGTCTCTCTCTTTCTCTGTCTCTTAGCCACTCTCTCTCTCTCTCTCTCTCTCAGCCTGTCAGGAAGCTGCAGAAGGTAAGAGACTCACCTGTGATCATCTGAGAGGTAGTTATACAATGTTATTATTATGCCCATTCAAATCTTAAGATTGTGACGGTGTGACACATGTATTGTATCTCAAGTCTGTCCTAAAAATATACAGCATTTACATTTGTTGTCACGGTTTGCCTGGTGCAGGAACCCAAAAGCAGACTAGGACAAAGTAAGTAGGAATAACAAGGTTAGTATTTATTTGGAGTTAGAGTATGGAGGTGGGTAAGTCCAGTTGGTAGGCAGTGGGTGAAGCAGGAAGGCTGGAGGGTTTTGTGCAGATCTAACTGTGAAGTTGTCGGCCAGGCAGGTGTGAGTGTCAATCCAGGTGGTGACTGCAGACAATTCAATTCAATTTTATTTATAGTATCAAATCATAACAAGAGTTATTTCGAGACACTTTACAGATAGAGTAGATCTAGACCACACTCTATAATTTACAAAGCCCCAACAATTCCAACAATTACAGTAATTCACTCAAGAGCAAGCAGTGCGACAGTGGCGAGGAAAAACTCCCTCTTGGGAAGAAACCTCGGACAGACCCAGGCTCTTGGTAGGCGGTGTCTGACGGGCCGGTTGGGGATATGATGAACAGTGGCGATAATAATCAAATTAATAATGGAACAGTGACTTAAAATGGTAGAGAAAGAGAAAAAGGAGGCAGATTAGCAAAAGGCAAAAGACAAGGCAGCAAAAAGACTTTCAAAACTAGAGGCTTGATATGAGAGCTAAACATACTGGTTACTGGATGTCTGGTCATGGCTTATATGGGGTGCAGAGGTGATAATCAGGACCGGGTGTGCAGATTGCAGCAGGTGTAAGTAGTTGGAGAATCAGCCGGGATGTGTTCAAGAAACTCAGGAAAAACGGACTTCAGGTTAGAGCAAAAACAAAAACACTGGCAAAACAGGCTCAAGATGCTGGATTCATGACATTTGTAAGGTAATGAGTGTTCTGCTTTGCTTAAGAAAAGTATCTTTGGAACGGAATGAGTGACTGTTTAAATCCCTGTAAGCCCTCAAGATAAAAAGATATGAGACAATTTCACCTTGCAGGAGTTAAGACCAACGATTGAATACACATGAATACACACGCAGGATAGTTTATAGACGGCGCTGTCCGTGGTGCTGAAACAAAGCATTGTTACTAAACCAGAGGGGAACTGTCCGTGGTGCTGAAACAGAGCCTTGTTAATAAACCAGAGGGGACCTGTCCGTGGTACTGAAACAGAGCCTTGTTAATAAACCAGAGGGGACCTGTCTGTGGTGCTGAAACAGAGCCTTGTTAATAAACCAGAGGGGACCTGTCCGTGGTGCTGAAACAGAGCCTTGTTAATAAACCAGAGGGGAACTGTCCGTGGTGCTGAAACAGAGCCTTGTTACTAGAACAGAGGGGGGCTTCTTCCATCACTGTAGCGTTGTCACTCACCATCTTTTGTTCTTCTCCCTCCTTACCTTGAAAAAACTAAGAGTGTGTTGATGAGAGGCGTATTTAAACTTTAAAATGGAAGCACTTCTGAACTGTGTTTGGCTGTGCATGTAAATCCAGTTTGTAGAAATACAGGGAGTGATTTTCCTGCAGATGGCGGCAGAGCGGGATGGTGGCAACGGTGGCTCAAGCTCATCAGAGGGTGAGGAGAGTTGAGGAGATTTGGGTGGGCATCTCCAGCTGAATTCGCCATCAGGAGAGCTTTTCTGTCCATAGGATGCTGGACTTGGCGCTACATCCACTGATCCCTGCAATCGGTTGCCATTTTGGGGCACGCAGGGGGCAGCTGCAGCCATTAATCCAGTGAGAAGAGCATCTCCAATTGATCCACATAACATTTATCCAAATGATTGTATGAATGACTGATGTCTTTCAGACCTTACCACCTTGCTGGTGTATGTATTGCACCCCTGCTCTGCTGTGCTAAGATTTACTATTGGAGTTCAGCAGCTTGATGGACGTTGGGATAAACGATAACTTTAGTCTGTTTTTTACATCTCGGCACACAGAATCTTCTTCCTGATGGCAGAAGTTCAGTGTGCCGTGTGTCAAGTTTGCAGTGATTCTTTCGGCTTATTTTCCCTCCAGCTTGCTCGTACAGGCTCTAAATGGACTTGTACTCTTTCCTCCCTATTATCCTCACAGCTGTCTTGTGTGCGCCGACCAGCCTGCTATTTAGCTGCACTGTTAAGTTGCCAAACCATGCTGTGATTCCATATCTGAAAATGCTCTCCAGAATCGCCGGTAGAACGTGAGCATGATCTGGCTGCTTACTCCATACTCCAAACAGTGTAGCATATGTCAAGGGCTTTTATTGTAAAAGGTAAGAATGGAAAGAAAGTCTCAACCAGTGATGGGAGTAACGCGTTACAAAAGTACTCAGTACGCATTAATGCATTACTAATAAAATGTTGGTAATATTATACCTGTTACAATCTCAGTAACAACGCATTTAAACCCGTCATTTAGTGGCATTTGTTTTTTTAAGAATTAACCAACACCAAGAAACATTTCGGCACAGAAAAAAAAACGTCAGCGAGTGTTATTTCCTGTTGCTGGATTCGGTGGTTGAAATGACTGCAGAGACAGATACATTATTTTCATGAGTTTTTTATGCTGCGTTGAATCCAGCTGTCCCGTCACTGTTCCCGTGGTCAGAGCCAGAACCAGAGACGGTAGGGTAGGGACATCTGTGTCCTGTCAGTGCCAACAGCAATGTGCCCGAGCAACTGACAGATAACAACATGTCCGGAATTATTGTTTAGTCTTGCTACACGTAATATCATTACATTTTATCAGCGGTGGAAAGTAACTATACCGTAGGCTACTTCGATTCAATTGTAAGGCGCTTTTAATTGAGTATTTTCATTTGCTCCTACTTATTAGGCTACTTCTACTCCACCACAATTCCGAGTCAAGTAGGCTATTGTACGATTTACTTAACTATTTATTTTATAGCTTTAGTTACTTTGCAGATTCAGATTAATAATACAAAATAATTTTATTATTATTATAATTCATTATTATTATAATTCAGAGACAGTAATATTGTAATGTAACTAATTACTCTCAAATGACAGTAACTAGTAATCAATAATGTATTACATTTTGGAAGTAACTTGCCCAACACTGATGAGGAGTATACTGTTTTATTGTATTAATTAATGGCACTTTTTTAGTATTTAATGTGTCAACTCTTACTGATTCTTGCTTACTCATTAAATGGCGTTAGTAGTTTTAAGGTGTAGGAGTTGGTATACATGGTATACCAACGTGGTATTTGTGATCTTATGTAGTGGGCCAGTTTAGGCCAAAATGCCAGGGCCGATTTTTGGTCCCAGTCCGTCCCTGTCCTGGAATGATTGACGGTCAAAACATAATCACTAGTAGCATTGGCAAAGCAGAGATAATGGCAAAGACATATAAGTAAGGTACATAGTTCTGAAATCTTAGCCAACAGGAAAAGAGAGCAAGAGTTGAAAATTATCAACATGAATTTGAGAATGTAGATGTGATAGGAGGGGTGTTGAATGAATTTTTCACAATAACTGAACTCAATAATGCACTAAGAAAGTTAGATAAATCTTCTCCAGGGGGGCATGGGATTTGTTATTCTATGTTGGAAAACCTATACTGACAAAGGGAAGGAAGTGTTATTGTGTCTTTACAATAAAGTCTGGACACAGGGGATAATTCCAAGAGCATGGAAAGAATCTATAATTGTCCCTATTAAAAAAACCTGGGAAAGACCCAAAGATTCCTAGCAACTACAGACCAATAGCACTTACATATCAAATGGAGAACATAATGGAAAGACTAATAAATGACAGGCTTATATATACAGTTGAGACTAAAGGATTGATACAAAATTATCATAGTGGTTTTAGAAGATGCAGAGGTACCATGGATCCTTTAGTATATTTAGAGGATGCCATAAGACGAGCTCAAGTGAATAAGGAATCAGTTGTGGCTGTCTTTTTTTGATATTGAGAAAGCGTACGACATGATGTGGGAGGAAGGCCTTTTGATTAAGTTAACTCATATGTGAATCAAGGGAAGAGTGTTCACCTGGGTTAAGGAATTCTTGTCAGAACAATAATGGTGAAGATAAACGGGGTGACAAGTGAGCGGTATCAGGTAGAAAATGGTATCCCGCAAGGGAGTATTATCAGTCCTTTATTGTTCTCCATTATGATAAATGAACATTTTTAAGGAAGTGGAGAATCTTGTGGATGCGGCATTGTTTTCAGATGATGGTGCTTTATGGAAAAGAGGGAGAAATGTTGAATTTGTGAATTAGATAAGAATAAGTGGATAAATGGTCCATTAGATGGGGTTTTAGGATCTCAATTGATAAAACCAAAGCAATGTTTTTCCTCAAGAAAAATGGCTAAGGGTATAAAAGTGAAATTATCTGCTAATGAATTAGAAAGGGTTGACTCCTTTAAATACCTGGGCATATGGTTGGATCAAAGATTAACATGGGTCAGTGTATATACAAAAAATAATTGATAAATGCAAGAAAGTACTAAATGTAATGAGCTGTCTATGCAGAGTGGAGTGGGGAGCAAGTAGAATTGCTCTAAGAACAATTTACACATGCTTGATCAAGTCTGTATTAGACTGTGGAACCGTAATATATGGATCTTGTGGTGGTTGGGGTCGGCTGGCTATGAGTTTTCTGCTTTGTTTACTATTTTCTATTTGGTTTTTTCACTGTCAGTTTCCCTGTCGGCCCTGCCTTTTGTCTCTGTTGCCTTTCCCCTTTCTCCTCCCGCTACTGCTGCCAGCTGATTGAGCGCACCTGGTTTTAATTCCATCATCACCTTCTCCCACCGCGCACAACTGCCTTCCATCTGCAGTCAAGATCAGTATTTCAACCTCGGCTCAACAGACCATCTTCGCTTGATCGTTGCTCCATTCATCCTGGTGAAACACTCTACAAGCTTTCCTTGAGACGCTCGTTTTTTTTCCCCTGTCTTTGTGCGAAAGTTTACTTACCCTTTCCTGTGTTTGTTCTCTGCAGCTACCATCTCATACCTGTCTGTTGTCTCCAGTCAGCTGGCTTCACCACTCGGTCCCCCTCCCATGGCACCCTGCTTCAGCCTGCCTCCGCCTTTGCTTCCAGCCATCCACTCCTCGGCTTCTCCGCTCTCCAGCTCCAGTGTCTTCCCCCCTCGGCTTCTCGGCCCCGGCTTCCCCACTATCCCCTGAGTGCCCTCACCATCCTACCTGCCTTTGCCATCCTACTCCCCGCTCCCTAGTCCCTCACCATCCTACCTGCCTCTTCCCCTGTCCCTGGCGTCTACCTCCCACTCCCTTTTCCCTTTTATTCAATAAACCTCATGCTATTTCAGCCTAGCGTTTGAGTCGGTTCTGTTCCCGCATCACAGATCTGCAGCCAAAACATTGCTGAGTAAGTTGGATGTGATCCAAAATCAAGCATTAAGGTTATGCTGTGGTGCTGTCAAAACCACACCACTGACAGCTATCCAGGTGGAGATGGGAGAAATGCCTCTTCGCCTTAGAAGAGATCAGCCAGCCCTTGTGTATTGGGCAAACTTGAGGGGTCAGTCAGTCAATCAGTTCTGAAGTAATGCCAAGAGCATGGAAATGCTCAAGTCAGAAGTTTTGGTCAAGTGATCAATGATAAGGTAAAGGAAATGGGGTTGAATGAATTAAAAATAAGTCCGACTGTACATTTCGCAACTGCTCCACCATGGGTTTTTAAAGAAATGTCCATTGATCTGGGGTTGTTAGAAGAAAAGCACTGAATTGGCATGGACAAATATAGGGTGCAGAGCTATTTAATGGAGAGGTATAAAGAGGATATAACTATATATATATATATATATATATATATATATATATATATATATACGGATGCATCTAAACTGACTGATAAAAGAATGGGGGTTGCTTATGTCATCCCAAAATTAAAAGTTAAAATAGGTAAAAGAATCAGTGATGATTTAGCAGTTTACACAGCGGAGTTGGTCACTGTGTGGTTAGCTCTGCTATGGGTGGAAGTCAATAGGCCAAGTAAGGCAGTAATTGCTTAAGATTCCAGCTCAGCTTTGATCAGCATCAATACTTTTCAGTCAAAATCAAGGCAGGATATTGTATATTTGAAATAGTACAAGCTGCAAACAATCTGTTAAAGTCAGGAACCAAGATAATTCTTGTATGGGTAGCAGCTCATATAGGAGTTGTAGGAAATGAGTTAGCAGATACATGTGCTAAGCAAGCAGCTGGAAATTCCAGCGTAGATATTGAGGTCAATTATAGCAAAGCAGAAATTAAAAGTATGGTTAAAAACATAGTTAGGGGTAAATGGCAAACATTATTGGACAATAGTCGACTAAGAATTTCTTTAGTCGAGGACAGCCCTAAGGGTGAACTTGTGTATGTTGTAGCAGTGTTTTGCCATTGAGAACGAGGTGGCTAACCGCTAGCAGCGCTAGCTTCTAGCTAGTAGTCCTTACCTAGCTACTGTGCATGTTCAACTCCCAGCAAAGATGGAATAGAAGTGTGATGCCTCACTCTGTAGCTAAAACAGAGAGCTCAACACACAGGGTGAAAAGAGGAGCTGCAGCAATGTGCAGTACAACAAAAAGTATGGTGTTTTTGAAAATTAAACCATGTAAACCTATTCTGGTA